>MCFG01000626.1:0-21794 GCA_002104895.1 Anaeromyces robustus | reverse complement strand
ATTCGCCAAGGAGAATAGAAGGATGATGTAAGTGAAGAGAAAACCATGTACAAGCTTCTGCTTTAGCAGATTTATGGTGTAAACTATGCCCTTTCTGAGGTATATAAATATTTCCAATAGAACACTTAGTGAAGTTCCACAAGGAATATGTCGTAACTGAGATAATATAATTCAAAGAAAAATCTTCAATAGAAGTCTGTAAAGACCTATTATAAAAGATATATAAACCTCTCAAACCAGGAATTGTATTATTTGCTCTCTTACAGAAATATTTATATTTAGGTAAAGTGATTTTACAAGGAATAACATTATTAGAATTAGTACCATTACCAGTTTCTTGAAAACAAACAAATAGCGGTTTAAAGAGACTAAAGAAATACAGAATACCATCTCTTTTCTTGTTATTCCACCCGTTAGTGTTCCAACTAAGACAAAAGGAAAATTCATTCAAATTGTTCTTAGAAGTAAAAGAATTGTTGATTTCAGAAAAGTCAGTAATATCCTTAATGTTCTTTTTAGAGTGGCAAAGTTTTCTCCTGATAAGAGCAAAGGAAGGCTTGTGATTCTTCCTACTACATCGATGAAAGTTAATGGAACATTTTTTAATAATTAATTTGAAACTATCAATAAATTTATTAATATTCTCCTCAGAAGCTGTAGTTTTAATTTGATATAAATTATCATTAAGAAGAGAGGAATGTTTAACAGCAACGATGGTATTATTAAACTCAGGGAAATTCTTCTCAAGAAAATTTCTAAATTTTGGAAGAGTCCAAGAACGAATGCGACGGATAAAAATAACATAAGTATCTGAGATATCAATACCATGACACCTAATACCCCGTCTGATATAGTTAATCTTATTAGTATAGTTCGTATGATCCATTTGATAAGGCTGATAAGAATCTATATAAAAAAAAAAAAATAATAAAAAAAAAAAATAATAAAATAAAAAAAATATAAATGTATTATAATAGAAAATAGCAAATTTTTTTTTTTTTTTTTTTTTGATTTTAATATATAATTAAAAAATAAAAAAGTATATAAAAAAAAACTTAGCAATGAAAAGAATTATAGTAAATGACTGAGAAATATTGTTGAGAGAAAAAGTAAGAGATTCAACTGTGTAGTTGTATATATAATTGAACGTTG
The DNA here is from genome assembly GCA_002104895.1 of Anaeromyces robustus. NCBI lineage: Eukaryota > Fungi > Neocallimastigomycota > Neocallimastigomycetes > Neocallimastigales > Neocallimastigaceae > Anaeromyces > Anaeromyces robustus. The sequence goes on along the minus strand of MCFG01000626.1, from coordinate 20,642 downwards.
TGAATGATGTATTAGTGAATAAAAAAACTTTTATTGTTGGTATGTAAAAAATTGTATTGTATAGTATTTATTGTGTTGTATTGATTGTGCTGTATATAAGAATAATAGTGTAGAATTGATAGAAACATAAAAAACTTAATTGTAAAAAGAACTGCAATATAAACTAAATAACATAAATAGTGTAAGGTAATTATTTCAAAGAAAAAAAAAAAATGGATTGTAATAAAAAGTCGTACTTTTTATTACTAACATTATCATTGCGCATAATGTTACCTACTTCTTTAACCGAATAGTGAATATAAATAATCATTACACCAAGCATTATCATTGCGCATAATGCCCAACTTAGATACAAGTACAATATCATAAGTTGTAACAATGCCATTGACGTCGCCATGTCTCGACAGGCATTCTTCCTCTTCCGACCATTCCAATAAATTGGAAAGTACAGGACCTCAGAAGAGGGAAGCCGGACATTAATTAAGGAAATACCACAGTAATTGTTACAGTCAGTTGGTGTATAACTTTCTATATTTATGTATTTTATTCCTTAATTAATTCTTATTAATAAATAAAGTAATCATATAAAAAAAATGAAATCTTGATATTTAATACCATATATAAATATTACTAAACTACAAACACAAAAACATGTATATAACTTAACACGAAATAATATAATGAAATGTCTGTTATATTTTTATTTTTTTTTATTTTATTTTATTATTTTATTATTTTATTATTATTATTCTTTTTTTTATTCTTATTTTTATTATTTATTGTTTATATATACATATATATATATATATATTTGCTTTTAATTGTGTGTAAATTATTATAATAGATTCAAATAAATATTATTATTAAAATATAATAAAAATAATAATTATTATTACTTATATTAAAATATCTTTTTTTCTATAAGTTATATATAATTACAAAAAAAAATCTATTTTTTTTTTTTTTTTTATATATTAGTTTATTTAAGATTAATTTAAAAAAAAAATTGAAAACTAAAAAATAAATAAAATAAATATACATTAATAAATAATTATACTAATTTAAATATTATCTATTTGAATTTTTTTTTTTTGTTTTTTTTGTTTTTTTTTTTTTTATTTTTTGTTTTTGCTTGCATGTTTTTTTTTTTTCTCTTATTATTTTGTTTTTCGTTTCTTTTGTTTTTTTTGTTTTTTTTTTTTGTTTTTTTTTGTTTTTTTTGTTTTTTTTTTTTTTTTTTTTTTTGTTTTTTTTTTTTTTTTTTGTTGTTTTTTTTTGTTGTTTTTTTATTTGTATTCTATTATTGTATTAATTAATTTTTATTATTTTATTGTTGTTGTGAATTTATCATATTATTATCTTTTTCTAATGCTAGTTGACGTAATAATGCAGCATTAACTGGTCCTGTTTCATCAACTAATTTTGAAAATTCTGTTTTTGTTGTTGGAACAAGTTCACCATTTTCATTAGTTTCGAAAAGTAAATTCTTTGGGGTATCATATTCTAAAACTTCGCCTTTACTTAATACTAAAATCTTATCATAATCAATAATAGTATTTAAACGATGAGCAATAGTAAGTACAGTAACATTACTAAATTTGGTTCTTAAAGCTTTTTGAATAATAGAATCTGTTTCAATATCTACTGAAGCTGTAGCTTCATCCATAACTAATATATGACTATTTCTAATCATAGCACGAGCAAGACATAATAATTGTCTTTGTCCTACACTGAAATTTTCACCATTAGCACGTACTTCTGAATCTAATTTATTTTCTAATTCACTAATGGTTTGTTTTAATCCTGCATTTTCAAGAGCTTCCCAAATTTCTTGATCGGTATGTTCATCAAATGGATCCATATTAAAACGAATGGTTCCAGAGAAAAGAATTGGATCTTGTGGAATAATTGAAATTCTTTGACGTATATCATTTAATTTCAAATCTTTAATAGATACATCATCAATGACAATAGAAGAACCTTCTTCAGGTTCTACTAATCTAAATAATGTCATTACAATACTTGATTTACCTGCACCTGTACGACCAACAACACCAATATTTTCAAAGGATTTAATATCTAAATTAATATTATGTAATACTGGTGGAAGATGTGGTGCATATTTCATTGTTAAATTCTTAATTTCAATTTTACCTTTAGATGGCCAATCTTTTGGAGCATCTAATCCCTTATCATTTTCCATTTCAATTTCATTAGCATAGTATAAAAGACGTTCAGCTGAATTCATATTAATTTCAAGTTCATTTAAGGAACGAATAACACCATTAAGACTTCCAGTAACTTGTAATGCATAAGATAAACTTAAACCTAAAAGTGCAGCGGAAAGTGTATCTTTTAAAAATAATCCAGCAATACCATTAAATAATACTAAGAATGAACCAATACATTCTAATCTTACTCCTAACCATCTTTGAGCAATAACTTGTAAAAAGAATGGTCTATTATTACCATCAATAAGATTTTGATTTTCTTTAATAAAACGTTCTTGTTCATTATAAGCTCGAATAGTTGGTAAACCTTGCATAGTTTCAGTGAAATTTGCAAAAAGTGGAGATCTAGCAAGAGCTTCAAGACGTTTAATTTCACGAGAAGTACTAATATAGAATTTTTGTACAAAATAGTAAAGAATAAGAAGTGGGAAAAGAGCAACACCAAATATTGGTACTGCATAAAGCATAAAAGCTACAGTGGTAATGGTACCAGCAATACTAGAAATAAGACCTTGAATAGCCATAACTAACATACCATCCAATGAATCTTGGTCCTTAGAAAATCTATTAATAATTCTACCAAGTGGAGTAGTATCAAAGAATGAAATTGGTGCTCTGATAACACGGCTAATAGCTCTTCTATGAATTTTCTTAGCTGCTCTAAAACCAGTAAAGGACATAAAAATAGAATATGATAAATTCAAAAGAATTTGAGAAACATTCCAAATTAAATAAACAATAATATATGAAGTAGTTTCCCATTTAAATTTATCATCTGTCCAGTATACTAACCACATATCATTACCAAGTTTAGATGCTTGTGTAATCACAACAAATATTAAAATAATTATACCGAATAATATACCACCAGCAGCTTTAAGATAATCTTTATACACTTTAATATCAACTGAACCTGTAGCTCTTTCTTCCTTAGTCATTAATGCTCTTCCCGTAGTTTTTTCTTCTCTTGCTTTCTTTACTTCTTCTTGTTTTACCTTTTCTTCTCCTTCTTCCGTTGTTTTTCCTTCATTTTGAAGATTTGTTTGTTCATTTACATTTTTATCTGAAGTTTTATCGCTAAGATTATCATCACTATCATCAATACCACCGTAAGTACGCATTAATCTTGAAAATTCACCATCATTTTTCATTAATTCTTCATATTCTCCTTGTTCTTCAATACGACCATTTTTCATAACAATAATATAATCTACTCTAGGTAAAACATGAAGATGATGAGTAACAAGAATACGTGTTTTATTAGCTAAAGCTCCAAGAATACAATTATCAAATAAGGCACGACTAACATGAGCATCTACTGCTGATAATGGATCATCCATAAGAATAATATCACTATTGAAATAAACAGCTCTAGCTAAATTAATTCTTTGTTTTTGACCACCAGATAATGTAATACCACGTTCACCAATTTCTGTCATATCACCATCTGGGAAAATTTCAAGATCATGAGTAAGTGAACAATATTCAATAACTTTATCATAAAGTTCTTTATCGTATTCCTTTCCAAATAAAATATTGTCTCTTACTGTAGCATTTCTAATCCAAGCTTGTTGTGAACAATAACTAATAGTTCCACCATGAACAATTTTTCCTCCTTCACGTTTCATTTCACCAATAATAGCACTAATTAAGGAAGATTTACCACTACCAACGGCACCAACAATAGCAGTTAAAGAATTCTTTTTTATTTGTATATTAATATCATGTAATTTGAAAGATTCTAAAGGTTTTTCACCATCTTTATCTTCACTAATTTTCTTTTTAAATATTTCATCAGTAATATCACCTGTATCCTTAGGAACAGCAGTATTATTATTATTATTGTTGTTGTTGTTATTATTAATTAAAGTATCAGAACTATCAATACTAGAATTATCTTTTGATTCCTTATTCTTATCTTTACCTTTACTTTTTTCTTTTCCTTTATCTTTATCTTTATTTTTCTTATCCTTCTTCTTATTCTTACGTTTATCATCTGGTTTAACAGCTTCCCAATTAAATTCACCATCCTTAATAGAAACAGCATATTCAGAGTTTGGATCAACTTCTGGTAAATCATCTAATTCTTTAGCATAAATAAGGTTTAATAAACGTTTCATAGAAACAGAAGCATCAGCAAGTTGATTAAAAGTACTTGGTAAGACAGCTAATGGACCACGAAGCATATTAAAGAAAGCTAAAGATGAGAAAACTTTTGCAGCAGTTAATTTATTTCCAGCAGCAGAATAAGCAATAAATGTAGCAGCACTTGAAATGAATGGAATTGAACCAAAAACAGCATGAGTTAAAGAACCAAGAAGAATTCCCTTTATACTACGATTAATTTCCTTTCTGCGAAGTGCTTGTAATATATTAAGGAAACTTTCTTCCCAACCAAAGAACTTAATTACTCTCATACTTCCAATAACTTCTTGAGTTTTCTTCACACGTTGATCAACTAATACTGAAGTTTGTCTTCTGAATTTTACTAAAAATTTCATTATAACACCTTGAAGAGGAACAACAATAACGAAAATAGCAAAACCAATTAATGACCAAACACCTAAAGAACGAATTAATAGTACAAGAATAGCTATTAATTGAATGGGACTTGTCCATAATGAATGTAAACCATTGGTAAGACGTTGAAGTCTTGCTGAATCTGATGATACTAAATTAATAATTTGACCATCTCCAATAGATTGTCTAGATTTATTTGAAAGTTTCAATGTTTTTCGATAGATAATACCAATAACTGTTGCACGAATGGACAAACCAATTTCTGTTACTAAATTTACATAATAATTGCTTATAATTGTAGAAAAAAGTTGTAAACCAAATATACAAAATATATATACAAAACCTTTATAATTTTCTTTACTATCTAAATCCTTTTTTGCTAAATGATCTAAAAGTAATTCTAAAAATACTGGTGAAATTGTACTACATCCATCTGATATAAGCTTTAATATACCAGATAAACCCCATTTAATTCCAAAAATTTGAATTAAAGTCGTTAATACACTAGCTTTACCTTTTCCTTTCTTTGTTTCTGTTTTATTCCATTTTTCATAAAATTTTTTTTCATTATATTCTTCAGTAAGTTTTGGTGGTAATAAATATAAATCATTACTTTCTAATGGTCTTCTATAGCCAACTTTAAAAAGTGGATTTTCCCATGAATATGTTATTTTTGATAAAATATTTGCTTTTGTATATGGAGAAGGCTGTGGTTCATCTGGAATTGGATATTCTTTTTTACCAAAAAACATTTTGAATTATTATAATAATAATAATAAACTATATATAATAGATATTATGAATAAAAAATAAAAATATAGATAGAATTTTTTTTAAATATGTTTTTTTTTTTTTAATTGTTTTTCTTTTTTTTTTTTTTTTTTTAGGAAATAGTTAATACTATTACTATATTATTTTGGTATATATATAAGATAAAAAATATATTTTTATTTAATTCTAATATTTTAAATAAATTATTATTATTTATAATTAATAGGTTAATAATAACTATTTTTATTCTACTTTTACTATATATATAATTTGTAAAAGTATATAGTATATAACTTTCCTTCTATCTTTTGTTTTAAAAAAAAAAAAAAAAAAAAAAATATAGGATAAAAAGATAAATTTGGTAATTTATATACTTTTTTTTTTTTAATAATAAAATATTAAATTTTTATAAATTAATTATTACTAATAATCAAAATAAATATACTTTCTTGAAAAAAAAAAATTTTTTTTTATAATATATAAAATTTTGTTTATTAATTCATAATTCAATTAATTCAATTATATATTATTATATATATAAGTCAATTTATATTTCTATATATTATATTCTGTATTAGTAATCATATATTTGAATAGAAGTTCCATATTTCCAATTTAATTTTAATTTGTTTACATATATTAGATTTTATAGATAATATATAAAAATAACTTTAATTGTTTATATAAAAAATTTTTTTAATTATTTAATAGATTTATTATTAATTTTAAAATTTTTATTCTTGAAAAATTTATATAGAAAATATATTATGAATATATTTGAAATATACTAAATTAAATATATTACTAATTAAAAATTAATGCAATTACATTAATAAAATTAAAATTGATATTTATTAATTAATTATGACGTTTATTTAATATATATTAATTCATACATTTATAAATAATAATAATTTATCTACATAATTATTATATATTCTTTTATTTTAAAATATTCAAATAATACAATTGATTTTATATATTTATTTTTCTTTAAACTTACATATATATTATAACAAAATATAAAAATATGTAAAATAAATGTATAAATAATAATAGTTTAATATATAATATTATAAAATATTATACTAATATTTAACATTATAATATTTCATATATGGTATTTTATATATAATTCTGTTTTTTTAAGTTTTATATATTTTATTATTCTGTTTTTTTACATTTTTTTATATATAAATTATTCTGTAATATATTATTTATTTAGTTAGTTTTATATTACTAATATATTATGGCTATACACCAATAGCTTGTTATTGTATATATACTTAATATATTATAAATATATTATTAATATATTACAAATATTATTTATATTAAAATATATTGTTATATATTACTAATTAATTTTAATATATAAGAAATAAACTTTTTAGAATTATAGAAAATTATTCCACGTTTTTCATAATTAAAACAAAACAATTTTTAAAAATGACAACATTCAAAATCTTAAAAAAACAAAAAGCAATAAGCAATAATAATTGAAAAATTAAATAATGTTTAATTATAGTAAGAATAATACAATATTATAAAGTATTAATAGACAATGAATTATGATATTTTTTTTATTTTTTTTATTTTAAACATAAAAAATATAATCAAGATTACTAAAAAGAATATAATAGAAAAAAAATTATAATATATAATTATAAAATTTTATAAAAATTTTATTTATTTTGGTACCAGAAGAGTAACAGTAAAAATACTTTTTTTTTTCATTATATACTTTATTATTTTAAAATTAATTATTACAATAAAATATCATAATTTACCATAATTTTAATTTTTATATTTTAAACATTTAATTTTGATTTATCCCAATAATCATTTAATACTAACCAATACCAAAATTAAGTAAAAGAAAAAAAGAATAATAATATGATAAGTATGATAAATATCAAAATAACATAATAAAAATTTTAAAATTAATTATTATTTATTTATTTAGCTGTTTATTCATTTACTTATTTACATATATAAATTTATTTAAATTAATTATTTATTTACTTATATTTATTTATATATAGAAAGTGGCAATACAATTTCTTAATTTATACTATTAATATTAATATTTTTATTTCTATTTGTTTCAATTATTATTAGTATTATTATATATGATTATTATCAATTATTATTAACTATTATTTATTATTATTATTATTATTATTATTATTATTATTATTATTATTATTATTATTTATTATTATTATTTTATGAAATTAAAATTTTAATAATATATGATAATTTATACTCATCATTAACATCAATATTATTCCATATATTCATTATTTTTATAATTAATGATTTAAAATTTTTACTTTCTTCTTTAGTAAATTAGAATAGCATTCCTTTAAAATATGTGTATTTTTCTCATAAATATAAACATAAAACTACTTAAATATATATAATGTTATTAATTTTTACATTATGAGAATAATTTTTAAATAATAATTGGGAAAAGTACAAAATAAAACTTAACCAAATTTTTATTATTATTTATTACTCTATGATTATAATATTTATAAATTACTTTATATTATAATATTATTAATAAATTTTAAAATTTTTAAAATTATACATTATAGAGAATAACTTATTAAATAATAAAAATTACCTTATTATAAAATATTAAAATATTATTAATAATTAAATTCAATAGATATAAATAATCAATATTTAACAATTCTTATTATATTTTTTTTTTTAACTTTATATATTATAATAAATAATAGATCATTATGAAATAAATAATAGATCATTATGAAATAAATATTATATAAAAAAGAAACAAAGAAAAGTATATAATATTAATACTTCAAAAGTTTTATTTCTTTTTTTTTTTTTTTATTTTCTTGTAAAAATGTATATATAATTATCTATAATAAATAGCGATTACTTAATAATTTTATAATTACTAATTAGTATATATATACATTCTTAAACTTTTTTATTTAAAAAGGAATATTGTTTATTATGTTTATATATGACTTTTTTGTTTTATTTTTAATTTAATAATATTTTATTCTATATTTTTTATCATATTAAATAGCTATTATTTTTATTATTTTAATAACTAATAACTAGTATATAGATATTCTAAAGCTTTTTTAAAAAAAAAATGTTTATATAGCTTTTTTATTTTATTCTTAATTTAATAATAAACTCTTTTTTTTTTTTTTTTGTTTTTTTTTTTTGTTTTTTTTTTTTGTTTTGTTTTTATTTTTGCTTTCTTGTTTTTATGATTTTTTTTTATCATTTGCTAACTTTTTAATTTATTTCTACATTTTTTTTATTATGTTGTTATATATGTTCTATTTTTTTTTTTTTTGTATGGTGTGTATTTATTTGTTTTATTATTTTTTTTTTCTTTTTTATTTTTTATTATTACTATTATTATTATCAAATATATATATTTTATCCAAATTTTATCTTTATTCAGTATCAATTTTTTTATCAAAAGCTAATTGACGTAATAATGCAGCATTAACTGGTCCTGTTTCATCAACTAATTTTGAAAATTCTGTTTTTGTTGTTGGAACAAGTTCACCATTTTCATTAGTTTCGAAAAGTAAATTCTTTGGGGTATCATATTCTAAAACTTCTCCTTTACTTAATACTAAAATCTTATCATAATCAATAATAGTATTTAAACGATGAGCAATAGTAAGTACAGTAACATTACTAAATTTGGTTCTTAAAGCTTTTTGAATAATAGAATCTGTTTCAATATCTACTGAAGCTGTAGCTTCATCCATAACTAATATATGACTATTTCTAATCATAGCACGAGCAAGACATAATAATTGTCTTTGTCCTACACTGAAATTTTCACCGTTAGCACGTACTTCTGAATCTAATTTATTTTCTAATTCACTAATGGTTTGTTTTAATCCTGCATTTTCAAGAGCTTCCCAAATTTCTTGATCAGTATGTTCACCAAATGGATCCATATTAAAACGAATGGTTCCAGAGAAAAGAATTGGATCTTGTGGAATAATTGAAATTCTTTGACGTAAATCATTTAATTTTATATCAGTAATAGTTATATCATCAATTTTTATAGAAGATCCCTTTTCTGGTTCTACTAATCTAAATAATGTCATTACAATACTTGATTTACCTGCACCTGTACGACCTACAACACCAATCTTTTCATTAGATTCAATATCTAAATTAATATTGTGTAAAACAGGTGGAAGATGAGGGGCATATTTCATAGTCAAGTTCTTAAGCTCAATTTTACCTTTAGATGGCCAATCTTTTGGAGCATCTAATCCCTTTTGATTTTCCATTTCAATATCATTAGCATAGTATAAAAGTCTTTCAGCTGAGTTCATATGAACTTCTGTATCACAAAATTGACGAACTACACCATTAAGACATGAAGTAACTTGCAAAGAATATGACAAACTTAAACCTAAAAGTGGTGCAGAAATATGATCCTTTAATAATAATCCAGAAATACCATCAAATAAAACTAAAAAGGCACCAATACTTTCTAATCTAAGACCTAACCATCTCTGAGCTGTAATTTGTAAATGTTGAGGACGATTATTTTCATCAATAAGAAATTGATTATATTTAATAAAACGTTCTTGTTCATTGTAAGCACGAATGGTTGGTAAACCTTGCATAGTTTCAGTTAAATTAGCATAAAGTGGTGAACGAGTAATAGAATCAATACGTTTTAATTCACGTGATGTACTTCTATAAAATTGTTGAACAAAATAGTAAAGAATAAGTAATGGAATAAGAGCAACAACAAAAATTGGAGCTGCATAAATCATTAAAGATATGGTTGAAATAGCTGTACCAAGATTATTGAAAAACATTTGCATAGAAACAAAAAGCATACCATCTAATGAATCTTGATCTTTAGAGAATCTATTAATAATTCTACCTAATGGAGTAGTATCGAAAAATGAAATAGGTGCCATAATAACACGACTAATAGCATCCTTGTGAATTTTACTTGCAGCTCTAATACCAGTATAAGCCATAAATATTGAATAGAAAAGAGTTAATAAGCATTGAATAACATTCAAAACTAAATAGATAAGAATATAGGACATAGTTGACATTTTATACTTTTCATCAGTCCAAAAGACTAACCACATATCATTACTAAGTTTAGCCAATTGAATAAAAATAACTAATAATAAAATAACTGTAGTAAATATAATACCACCAGCAGCTTTAATATAAGCCTTATAAACTTTAGTATCTACTGAACCTGTAGCTCTTTCTTCCTTAGTCATTAATTCTTTACCCTTTTCCTTTTTATCTACTTTTTTAATGGTATTTGGATTATCTTTATCTGTTTTATCAGATCTTAATTTTTTTTCTTTATTTTCATTTTCAATGGATTTCTCTGATGAATGATCATCTTCATCTTCTTCATTTTCATCAATACCACCATAAGTATGCATTAATCTTGCAAATTCACCATCATTTTTCATTAATTCTTCATATTCTCCTTGTTCTTCAATACGACCATTTTTCATAACAATAATATAATCTACTCTAGGTAAAACATGAAGTTGGTGAGTAACAAGAATACGTGTTTTATTAGCTAAAGCTCCAAGAATACAATTATCAAATAAGGCACGACTAACATGAGCATCGACAGCTGATAATGGATCATCCATAAGAATTATATCACTATTGAAATAAACAGCTCTAGCTAAATTAATTCTTTGTTTTTGACCACCAGATAAATTAATACCACGTTCACCAATTTCTGTCATATCACCATCTGGGAAAATTTCAAGATCATGATTAAGAGCACAATAATCAATTACCTTATTATAAAGCTCTTCATTATATTCCTTTCCAAACAAAATATTATCTCTAACGGTAGCATTTTGAATCCAAGCTTGTTGTGAACAATAACTAATAGTTCCACCAAGAACAATTTTTCCTTCTTCACGTTTCATTTCACCAATAATAGCATTAATCAATGAAGATTTACCACTACCGACTGCACCAACAATAGCAGTTAAAGAATTCTTTTTAATTTGAATATTAATATCATGTAATTTAAATGAATCAACAAATTTTTCTTCATTTTCACTTTCCTTATCTGAAGTATCTTTTTTAATATTAGCATCTGTAATATCTAAATTATTACTTCTATTATTTATCAAAGTATCAGAACTAGATGTACTTTCACCATCTGTTTTCTTTTTACCTTTATTATTATTATTATCTTCATCTTTACTCTTATTTTTATTTTTATTTTTATGATTATATTTATCTTTATTTTTATTTTTTTCATTTCCTTTTTGTTTTTCATCTTTTTTAACACTCTCCCAATTAAATTGACCATTATTAATAGTAACAGCATAATCAGAATTTGAATCAATTTCTGGTAAATTTTCTAATTCACTTGCATTTAAAAGATTAGTTAAACGTTTCATTGCAACATAAGCATCTGTAAGTTGACTAAATGTATTTGGTAAAATAGCTAATGGATAACGAAGCATATTGAAGAATGCTAATGAAGAAAAAACTTTTGCAGCAGTTAATTTATTTCCAGCTGCAGAATAAGCAATAAAAGTTAAAGCACAAGAAATGAATGGAATAACATTAAAAATAGCAGAGGTTTCAGCACCTAAAACAGTACTTTTCTTAGTACGTTTTAATTCATTTTTACGAAGTTTCTTTAAAATACTAAGAAAAGAACTTTCCCATCCAAAGAATTTAATTACTCTCATACTACCTATAATTTCTTGAGTTCTTTTTACACGTTGATCTGTTAAAATAGCAGTTTGTTTTCTTAATTTAGCTAATAATTTCATAATATAACCTTGAAGTGGAATAACAACTAAGAAAATTGTAAATCCAATTAATGACCAAACTCCTAAAGAACGAATTAAAAGTACAAGAATAACTACTAATTGGAATGGACCACTCCAAAGATAATGTAAATTACCTAATAGACGTTGAAGTCTTGCTGAATCCGTAGAAACAAGATTAACAATTTGTCCATCACCAATAGTTTGTTTTGCTTTATTTGAAAGCTTTAAAGTTTTTCTATAAATAATACCAATAACTGTTGCACGAACTGACAAACCAACTTCCATAGTATTTTTGAAATAACAATTAATAAATATAGTAGCAAATAATTGAAGTAAAAAGATAACAATAATATAAACCCAACCTTTATATGATTCATTAGTTTTTGAATTTTTATCACTTAAATGATCCAAAAGTAATTCTAATACAACAGGTGAAATCAAGTTACAAATATCAGATAATAACTTAAAAATACCAGCTGGAATCCATTTTGGACCAAATACTTTTACTAAAGTTTTAAATACACTAGCTTGACCTTTTTTGGCTATTGTTTTATCCCAATAATGATAAAATCTTTCTTCATTATAATCTTCTTGAAGTTTTGGAGGTAATAAAAATAAATCATTTTTTTCTAATGGTCTATTATAACCTACTTTAAAAATTGGATTTTCCCATGAGTATGTTATTTTTGAAAAGAAATTTGCTTTTACATATGGTGAAGGTTTTGGTTGTTCAGGAATTGGAATTTCCTTTTTCTTAAAAAACATATTAAATATAATTTATTTAAATAATTTAAAATTAATTTATAAACTTATTACTGAAATTTTCTATAAATTGAATATAAATATAAATTATAATTATAAATAAATAAAATTGTAAAAAAAAAAAAAGAATTAAAAATTTAAGTTATATATATTAAATTATGAAATCCTAATTTTTTAATTTTTTGATAATATTATATTTTTAATTTTATTTTTTTTTTCTTAATTTATGTTCTAGATTTGCGTTTGTGAGTTGTTTAATTAATTTTGCTTTTAATAATAATAGTAATGAAGCTTGAAAATATATAGTAATAATTCTTTATATTAAATAATTTTTATTAAAAATGAATTTTTAATTTTTTTTATTATATAATTATTTTTCATACTTTTTTTAAATTTTTTTTATATCAAAAAATAAAAAAAAAAATACTATATAATAAATTATAATTAATTTATATATATATTTCTTTCTATATTCCTCCTTTAAACTACCCTTTCAAACCCTAATTAAATTATAATTTTTATATTTAATGTAAAAAAGAAAAAAAAAAAAATTTAAAAAAAATATTTATATTTTTAAAAAAAGTAAATGAAATTTCTTCAATTTTTTAAAAAAAAAAAACAATTTATTTCAATATACAAGCTAATATATTAAATTTAAATAGTATTTATTAGATTGGTTTAATCTATTCATATAATTTCAATTTCAATATATTATAATATATTAAAATAACTAATAATTAATTGGTACTTAAATATATACTGATTTATTTATTACATTAATTAATTTATTTATTATTATTATTAATTTATTAATAACTTTAATTATGTATTTACTTATTTATATTTACTTATTTATATTTATTTATTTATTTATTTATTTATTTATTTATTTATTTATTTATTTATTTATTTATTTATATTTGTTCTAAAAAATTCTATCATAAATGGAGAAAAATTCCACATTCCACTTATTTATTAATAAAATCATTAGCAATGACTAACTTATTTATACATTAATTTTATTTAAAGATTAAAGTTATATCAATAATATACACAAATATACACAGAAAAAAAGTAGATATAAAAATATAAGAGTTTGTCATAATAAATTGACTTAATAATTAAATTTATATAAATTATATATTATTATTACAATAAAAATATAAAAGTATAATAAATCTTTTACAAATGTGAAAATATATATATATATAATAATGAAAATAATAATAAAGTATTATTAAAAAATAAGTAGTTATTATTTAAATAATATGTGCCGTTAATAAAAATAATATTATATTTTCATTTTTATCTTTTTTATATATTTGCTATAATTTGCTGAGATGAATTTTAATTAATAGAAAATTTTTTCATTATTTTTTAATAAATTTAATTTTTAAAATTTTATTATAAATTTTTATAAAAATAAATTTTAAAAATTAAAAAAATTTGTTATTGTTTATATTTTGAATTATTAATTTTATAAAAAAATAAATTACTATTATATAATTAAAAATAAAAGGAATAGTTTATAATAAGATTAACAATGAAAATGCTACTTTCCAAAAACGAGTAATTCAAAACTGAAATATTATAAAAAAATGAAAAGTTTTGACATTTAATACTCTCAATTAATTTTCTATTAATTTGATAATAAACTTTATAAATATATAAATACATATACATATATATATAAGTAATCAATGTATTTATAATTATATAAAATATATATAATAAAATGATAAAAAACAATAATACACCAACTGGTAAAATAATCTTTTTTTTATCATGCATTTTTTCATAAATTAGCATTATAAAAATTGATTGCTCATACCATTAACAACAATATTTATATAATAATAATTAAAAAAAATGATATATATTTATATATATAGAAAAAAAAACTACAGAAAAAAATAAAAAAAAATTTAATTCATATAGCCAAGATACTTCAATCCAAGGTTCATATTTAAATAAGTATTCATATTCAAATAAAAATGTTGAATCATTACCACCGATAAAACCAAACATCTCAGGAAATAAATCCAATCAAACATTTTATTTCTTAAAGCTTTCTCGTACATGGGATAAAGTACATACTTTTAATATATAATAATATATTTACTATCAAAAAGCATAAAAAAATAAAAATAATCATGAAAATTGGGTATTTGAACCTACTAATTAATATTCCGGATATTAATATATATATATTATTTTTTAATTTTTATATATTATTGTAATATAAATATATTTAATGTACACTTAATACTAAAAGGGAAATAGAACTGTAAGAGAAAGAATTTTAAAAGATTTTATAAAAAATAACAAAAATAAAACTGGTCCCCAACTTGAAAGAGAACTATTTCATGGAGCAAGTTTATTTTTAACAAGATTAACAGCATGGTTAAGACTTACGTAATTTTTAAACTTTCATTTTCTTATATAATATATATATATATATTATTTTAAGCAATTAATAATCAAATAATACTTAATAAATGGAAAAAAATTATTTATATATAGATATTTATTGGGATCAGATATATTACTTTTACTTCAAGCGATTGATATTTTTGTTTCAGCATCAAGTGGGCATCGTTTTTTAACGGAATTTTTAGAAATTGGTGGAGTATTAACTATACTCGAAATATTATGTATATCACAAGTTAAAGAAGTAATTAAAATAATCGCTTATTTAAATAAAATTAATTATATTATATCTTATTAAAAAAAATAAAATAATAATATTTTAAAAAATTAATAAATAATTAAAATTTCATATCAGCAGAACTAATTATAAATAAAATAATGATAATAATAAATTATAGGAAGAAAAAGCTGAAGTTTTAAGAATATTAAGTCATATTGCTAATGCTGGAAGACAATACAAAGAATTTATATGTGAAAGTTATGGTATATATAATGTTTTATAATAAATTTTAATGATTAATTGATTTCATTAATGTGTTTGAATATGAAAAATAAAAATTTTGATATTTAATATATTATTTATATATTATATTAATGAAAAAAAAAGGTGTAAGAGCTATTGCAGATTGTCTTGCAAGATCAAAATCAGAAATTACTCAAGATTGTGCTAAAAATTTATTATATCAACTTGGTGTGGTAATATTTCATATTAGCTTTCTTTTTCTTTATTATTATTATTATTATTATTATTATTATTATTATTATTATTATTATTATTATTATTATTATTATTATTATTATTATTATTATTATTATTATTATTATTATTATTATTATTATTATTATTATTATTATTATTATTATTATTATTATTATTATTATTATTATTATTATTATTATTATTATTATTATTATTATTATTATTATTATTATTATTATTATTATTATTATTATTATTATTATTATTATTATTATTATTATTATTATTATTATTATTATTATTATTATTATTATTATTATATACATTATAATTATTTTTTTTATAACAAGTAATTTTTAATTTTTTTTTAAAAATTTCAATATGTTTTATTAATAATAATCTGTATATAATATTTCTTAATATCATTATTAGGGAAATCCAAAATATTTAATTCAAGTTTACAAAGCATTAATGTCAATTTTAATTTCTTCTACAGTATCAGTATCATCACAACAAATGAGTAGTCAAGCTCTAAGAATGTTACTTGTAAATATTTAAATTGAATATTCGAATAAATTAAATAATTATATTAACTATTTTATTTCTGTTTCATTTACTACCTTATTAGCCATCCATTCCAGTTGTTCATCCTTCAATTGTAGAAGCTATTTCATCTTTATTAAAAAGCAAATATATTCAAATTCAATACGAAGGTAAATTAATGACAAAAAAAAATTAATATATATAATCCAAGTAATTAAATTATAAATAAATAATATTTTTTACGTCTCCTATTAATATGACTTAAATAATAAGGCTATGAAATATTACTTGAATTAATGAAAAAGCCAAACTTACAAGATATAATTATTAAACATTTATGTGAAACATTAAAAATTACAACAGAAACTATTGATGATAATGGTAAATTTAAAATTTTTAATATAATGAAAATAAAAAAAAATAAAAAATAAAAATAAAAAAAAGTATCAATA
Source organism: Anaeromyces robustus (assembly GCA_002104895.1). Lineage (NCBI taxonomy): Eukaryota > Fungi > Neocallimastigomycota > Neocallimastigomycetes > Neocallimastigales > Neocallimastigaceae > Anaeromyces > Anaeromyces robustus. The sequence continues at coordinate 3,415 of MCFG01000626.1, read as the reverse complement.
TTAATATCTTTATAATAACATATTTTTTAATTATAATATATGTAAACTAATATTTATATTATTTCAATAGAAGAAAATGATAAAAAATGGAAAGAAACAAAACCAAATAATGAACATCAAGATATTAATGAATCTTCAACTTTAATTGTAAATAATAATGGTAAAGAAAAATCAGATACTATACTTCATATATTTATTCAACAATCTTATGCTGCTAAACTACTAGGGTATTTTATATTCATCTAATAAAAATAAGTTTATTATATAAGGAATATATTAAAATTATACCTAAAAATAATTACAATTAATAGGCATAATATATATATTTATATATATACTTAAATAAATAATTATAAAAATTAAAAATAATATATTACAAATAAAATAAAGTGTACTTGCTGTTCAATCCGATTTATTAGCTGAAAAAATGATAGATAATCAAATTATTAGTGGATTATTATGCGTTATTGCGAATATTTCACATCCAGAAAGTCAAAAAAACGCTGCTGGTACATTAATAGTAAATATATTATAAATATTAATTTAATATATAAAATTAGAAAAGTAATTTAAAAATATATATAATATTATAATATTAAAACTTATTATTACATCTTTATAGTATTTATTGGATAAATATCCAAAAGTCAAAAATGAATTAAGAAATAAAATGGGAAAAAACTTTATTGATCTAATTGATGTAAATTATTATAAAATATTTTTTAAAAAAAATCAATTATTCTAATATATATATTATAATACTATAAAATATATTAATTATAATTATAATTTTTATTTATTATCGTATAATATAAAAAAAAATATAATTTTTTGATATATATAATTAAAAAATAGTATCGACCAGATACATTCTATAAAGAATTAAATAAAGATCAAGTAGTGTATCTAAGAAAGAATAAAATAGTAATTGGACATAGTGCTGATAATGGAGGACAACAAAGGTAAAAATATCTAATTATTGTACTAATTAGAATAGTATAAACAATATAACATGAATATATTAATAAAAAAATATACAATATTACTAATTGAATAGACAAAGACGAAGATCATCTATTATTCAAGGAAATAAATTCTTTCCATTGTAATTAAACTTTTTAAAATATAATAAATATATATTATAATACTTTATTTTTTATTAATATAAAAAAAATACTCAATTTATTATATTATTTTTTATAGTAATGATGAAAGTAATAGAACAAAACAACAGAATAAAATATTACAAGACGACATTAATAGGTAAGAAATTAATTTATTTGATTAAAAATAAGTTTCATAAAAAAAATTATTTTAACATATTTATTTCAAATATATTTAATTTCTATTATTACTATTAAAATATTTTTAGTGAGAATAGCATAAGTGAACAAAATGACAATGAGACACCAGAAAAAGCAACAGAAAATAATGAAAATAAAGATAATAATGAAGAAGAACTTGAAAGTGATAGTGAAAGTGAATTTACTGAATTAAGTTACGATGATGAAGAGGAAGAAGACGAAAACATAGATATTACTGTAAAGTTTAAAATTATTAATAATTAATTTAAATCATTAATTATTACTATATATTTAATATAAATTTATTTTTTATATATACCTATTAATTTCAAAATATTGTTCAAATTTTTTAGAAGAAAAAACCAATTGTTAATGCTAAAATATATATTCCACCTGAACAAATTCAGATACATTCAATTCTATCAGTCAGTATAATATCTATTGTTTATTATTAATTTATAAAAGACTTATTATTAATATAAATAATTATATTTATATTTAAATATATATAGAGTGGAAAAATACTCGATTATTCAAAAAATAAACCATATGAAAAATTCGAATATAACCTTAGTGAATTCAAGTAAAAATCAAATAATTATTATAATATATATATTAATTTATTTATTTATTTATTTATTTATTTATTTATTTATTTATTTATTTATTTATTTATTTATTTATTTATTTATTTATTTATTTATTTATTTATTTATTTATTTATTTATTTATTTATTTATTTATTTATTTATTTATTTATTTATTTATTTATTTATTTATTTATTTATTTATTTATTTATTTATTTATTTATTTATTTATTTATTTATTTATTTATTTATTTATTTATTTATTTATTTATTTATTTGTTTGTTTGTTTGTTTGTTTGTTTGTTTGTTTATTATAACAAAGAAAACAAAATAAAGATAAGGTTAATAATCGTGTTAAAGAAATGGCAGTTGATCTTTTAACAGATGACGCAGAAAAGACAAAAAAATACAAAGAAGCATTTAATATAAACTTCCAAAAAACAAAGGAAAAAGGTAATAATTATATTTCTTTATATAATACTATACATTAATAATATATAAATATTAATTATTTAAATGAATATTTTTTTCTTACAAACAGAAGCAAAATTGATTGAAAAAACTGTGGGAGAAAACTTTATTGAAATTAATGTTAAAACATCTGAGTAAAATAAAAGTTTAATGATTTATGATTATTCTCATTATAATAATAATTTATAAAAAAAAAAAAACTTATGATTCCATTATCATATTAAACCAAAATAATATAATTATGTTAAATAATAATTGAATAACAACTATTAAATAATGATACCATATAGATAGTTTTAAATAATAATTTCATTTATATGGTAATACTTAAGTACATTTTATCAAAATATATTGTTTCTCAAACTACATATATAACTTTAGTTTATTATATATTAAATTTTTATTCATCCATTACAATTTTACCTTTTTTCATTTTTCATTTTTTAATATTTTTATTTTTATTTTCCAATTTAATTACTATTTTTTTTTTTTAATTTCATTTTTGTTTATCTCATTTTTTATGTTTTATAGATTTTAGTTTTTAGAAAAGAAATAATAAATGTATAAATCACTATAAATATAATATAATAAAAAAATACAGTGCATATGACATATATTTAATTAAAAAAAATAACATAATAAAGAATTATTATCACTAACATAAATATATGACTAATATTTATAATTAAAAGCATTAATATTAATAATTATTTTAAGCATTATATTTTATATTTTATCATTAAATCCAATATATGAAATAACATTGAATATTAAAATATGATATTAAAATATTTTTAATTTTAATTATTGCTCACTCTCTATTTATATTTAACTACTTGCTTTTTAATTATTATATATGATTAATCATATACAAAGAAAAAAAAAACATTATTTTATAATATATGTAACTAGTAAATTTGTTATAAAAAGATAGTATTAACTCCACATAGGGGAATCGAACCCCTGCCGCCACGGTGAGAGCGTGGAATCCTAGCCACTGGACCAATGCGGATGGATAACTTAAGTGATACAGACTCAATATAAATAGAGAT
>MCFG01000625.1:0-21878 GCA_002104895.1 Anaeromyces robustus | reverse complement strand
TACCATTGTATGAGTCATTAATGGGGCCAATAATATCAGAATGGATAACTTCTAAAGTATCCATTGCTTTTGGCATTTCTTTGTTATTGTAAAGAACAGAAGTCCAACGGTAATAATTCTTAATAAACTTAAAAACACCTCGATATTAAAAATAAACAAGAATTATTGGACACAAACAAACAACAGGTTAGTATCAAATAATTTTATTTATTTTATTATTTCTTTGTTAATAAAAACTCGAATTTTCAAATGAGAAAATTCTTGAATATTTATAAACATTATTTCAAAATATTTTAATTACATTTTTCATGAGTTATTATATTCTAAATCTAATTGGTCTATTAACCTTTTTATAATAAAATAATATTATCATTTAATACACTTTATAATATATTAATATATAATAAAATAATAATAAAAAATAAAATAATAAAATAGTAAAAAATAAAAATACAAATTTTAACAAAAGGCATTCCTGTGTATTGAACCCAGGTATACTGAGCAGAGTTCTAGTGCTTAACGAGTAAGCCAACTCTATAATTTCTAGTATTCGTTACAGTTATGAGGTTTCCTTTTCATTTTAGATATTTTGCAATCTTTACACAAAATATCTTTAACTTTATGAATATTTAAATATTCATTTAAATTTTCTATATAATAATGTCCTAAACGTCTATGCCAGATTAATTTACTATTGTAATCTAGCTTATTTACGTTTAAAACATATCTTTTAATATTTTCTTTAATATTATTATAGTGAGTAGCTGTAATAATAATTTCATTATTATTGTTTGAATGAAAAGTTCCTATATTATGAAAATTTTTATCAAACAATGATAGTTTAGGTCTATAATCAGTGGAGTTTTCAATTAGCGTTTAATATTAATCTTAGCTAATTCAATTCCACTAATATTATTTCTAGAAACCTCTTTTGAATATAAAACCCTTTTTAATATTATTTTATTTGCATTTATCATGAAGTGAAACTCTCCATGGCCCTCAAATGTGCATGAAGTATTATTAGCACATTTTAATACTATTTTTTCTTCTTTATAGTTAATTAGTAAGCTTTTATTATTGGTTAAGTGTTCACCGACACCTGAATCATATAACCAATATGATTTTTCAATGTTATTTTTATCTAACACTTTAAACTTATTCGATAAGTTAATTGCACATAGTTTTTTAATATATTTTTTAATCTTTAAATTTTTATTTAATTTTTCTTTATTATTTACATTGTCATTAGAAATGTTTTTATCTTTTTTATTTTTAACATTATAAATTTCATCTTCATCATCAAAATACATTGTTTTAATATCATTAAAATCAAAATTTGAATTATAATAATCATTAATATCGTATTTTGATGATTTACCGATGGAATTTGTGCCTTTTTTATTTTGTTTGTTATTTTTATAATTATTTTTATTATTATTATGTTGTTTTGTGTTTTCTAAATATTTATTAAATTTACTATTATTATTTTTAATATTATATCAGCACTCTTTAGTATTGTGATTGTTCATGTCACAAATATGACAGCGCTTGGTAATTCTTTGGTTTTTAATATTAAATTTATTATTATTATTATTATGATGATGATGATTATTATTTTTCTTTATATGATCTATTTCCATTGGATCATCATCATCATATGTTATATTTCCAACCTTTTATAAGCCCTTTTCTTGAGGTCGGAATCAATTTGGTCGTAGAGTGAGTCAAAAGTGTCTAATTCTTTAAAGACGAATTTATCTGGATATTCTCTTGGAAGAGCTCTATACAGATATTTAACCTTTTCTTCATCGGATATTTTTAATTCTGAATCATCCATGACTTTAAAAATATCCTTCATTTGGTCCAAGACATCCATAATCTCTTCTTCCTTGGAGGTAGATAAAGAATTTAACCTGGATGTCCAATATGCTGTATCATTTTTATCTCCGCCATATTTTCTTTTTAATTTGGATAATATCTGGTAGGCGGATACAATTCCAGCCACTTCTTTGTGTATGGCTGGTGTAATTGAATAAAGGATTATTGATCTTGCTTTTGCGTTATTGATAAGCAATGTTAATTGATCTTGGGTTGGCTTATCAATATCAATATCCTTTATTAAATCTTCCTTCATATATTTTAATACATTTTCTTTTTGAAATTCGGTACTTATATAATCAAACCATAAAATGTAGTTTGAAGTACCTTTTAATTTTATGAGAGCGTTATTGTTGCTCATTGTTTAATTATTCTCTCAAGATTTGAGATTCTTAATCTATTGACTAGCTTAAACAGTAGAAACTCGAGAGAATATCGTGTTATTATATTATTTATTTAATTAATAATTATTTATTCATTTATTTATTTAATTCAATTAATTTATTAAGTTAAAGTACACGCGTTTAACAATTGTTTATTACATTAAATTTAAATACATGATCAATACATTAAATAAACTTATTGTACATTAAATTATTTGTAACTTTATTAATTATTCTAACAATTATCCTTATTATTATTATCCTTATTATTATTATAATTATTATTATTATAATTATTATTATTATTATTATTATTATTATAATTATTGTTATCATTATTATTATTATTATGATTATAATTATTATTATTATTATTATTATTATAATTATTGTTATTATTATTATTATTATTATTATTATAATTATTGTTATCATTATTATTATTATTATTATAATTATTGTTATCATTATTATTATTATGATTATAATTATTATTATTATTATAATTATTATTATTATCTTCATTATTAATAACAGAACTATTTCTAGAATGATTTTTCGTTTGACTTCTAGTTCTGGGTCTAAGTACTTTCCTTTCCTGAATATTTTTAGTTACTTCAGTAGTTTGTTTCTTTTGAATTTCCTGTACTTCATTTTCTTGATTATTTTCTCTAATATTTTCAAAATTATTATTTCCATTGTTATTATTATTATTTTCTATTTTATTGTTATTTTTATTATTATTTTTATTATTAATAAATCTTTTTGATTTTGGTAGAGAATTTGAATTCTTCTCATCTCTACTTCTTTTAGCAGCAACTATTATATCATTATATTTATCAAACCAAGTAGTTGCTGTTAATATTTTAGGGTTGGCATTTTGATTAATGGAAGTTAACCTTCTTCCATTATTTAGTTTTTTTGTGAATTTATATAATTGATATAACCTGGGTCTTGTTGAAATTGTGTAAAATCGGCACAATCTTTTATACCATGTCCAGGCTGTTTACAGAAATAACAAGTTTTGACTTGTAAATTCTGCATTCTAGTAATCAATTCATCCATTTCTGGTTCTTTGCCTTTATTATTTTGTGTTATATTATTAAAATTACTTGAGTTATTATTGTTATTATTGTTATTATTAGCTCCAGTATAATTATTAAAATTGTTAAAATTATTTCCTTTGTAATTGTATCCATTTGAATTATTATATCTCATTATTTGTCCTCTGGCTGAATTTTTAAACATATTATTAAATGCATTTGGTTATTAGGAGCAGGTACATTATTAAAATTATTTATTGGATACTGATTATTGATATTGGGATTATAGGAATATCTTTCATTTACTCTTGATCTTCTATCCCTATAATTATTTGTTCCCATTCTATTATTATAGTTGAGGTAGTATCCAACTTCTTATGATTCCTTTAAAATATTTTCATATTTTTCGGCGAGACTGCAAGCTTCTTCAATTGTACCAGTCTCAGCCATAGTAACCCTTTCGTATACCTGGAATCTTGGCCTAAGCGAATTCTCATAATCAATGACTGATATAGAAGATTTATCGCTAGATTCCAATTGATCATATAAATTAAGGAATCTAGTATTAATATAACTATACTATTGCACATCCCCGATATCTCCACCAATTTATGATATGCAGGACTTTTATGTGCTCTGGTCGCTTTTAATAGTATAATTATATTTTATTAATTATTTTATTAATTATTTATTTTATTACCAGAAAAATACCTCCGATCTAGTAATTCCAAGACGAAGGATTATTAAATTGAAAAATTTAAAAATAATATAAAAATTAAATAATTTTAAATAGTTATTTAATATCTAAAAATAAAAGAACTATTTAATTTAATATAATAAAGAATAAATATTTAATATATAATAAAAAATATAAATAATAAATTATTTTAATAATTATTATTAAGAAAAGATATAAATTTAATATTTAATAATTATTATTAAATATACTAATATGTTGATACACATATTAGTTTTATATCAATTTTTTAACTAATTAATTATTAAAAATTTACTACTAAGTATATATATAAAATATTAATAATAAAATAAAATAAAAAATAAAATTATAATAGGATGAATTCTATTACAAATCTTTTCAACTGTCTTAACTTGTTGAACTTTTTATTTTCTCTCCAATATTTCTTCTTTATAAGATCGACACATTCATCAAGATCCAGAGCTCTATTAACACTTGACTGCTTTTCGATGAGTACTCTTATAATATCATCGTCAGCAGCAATAATATAACTGAATTTTGATTCTCTGGTAGTAATTCCATCACGATTAAACCAGTCATTGATTCTAAACTTCCATATTTCCCCATCCTTATGTGAACCATCAATTCTTGGAAAAGTTTTAGTATCTACTTCCATGATTCCAGTTATAGAACTGCTTGTAGAACCAGACAGACATTATAATTAAATTTTTTTTTTTTATAATTATTGTTGTTAATTAGAAGATATTAATAGCAGTTACAATAACCAAATTAAATATTCGTGTTTATTATAATTATGAAAACTAATGTACTCTATAAAATTTTAACTACATATATAATTATTATTTTATTTTTTTTTATATATATATCTATACTATCACTATGAAAGAAAAAATGCTATATAAATAATAATAATTTAAAAAAAAAACTTGCAAAGATTAATTAATAACTTTTTTTTTTTAATTATTATTTAAAATTTATATAATTTTATAAATTATGAGTTTTTTACTTATTTTTTTTTGTTTTACATTAATTTTTTTTAACTTAAATTATTGTATTAAAATATATCATATTATATCTAATTGAATTTTATAAGTTAGTTTACAATAGAAATTTAATTAAAAACTTATTCCTTTTTATTCTGGCCTGAATTCCCAGTTGTCTTTAATAATTTTTAACACTAAATATAAAAATAACACGTTTATAAAATTTATGATTAAATATTGTTATTATATCTTTAATTTTATTAATATTTACTATTGCACATCCCCGATATTTCCACCAATTTATGATATGCAGGCCTTTTATGTGCGCCGGTTGCTTTTAATAATAATATTATATTTTGTTAATTATTTTATTAATTATTAAATTTTAAATTTATATCTTTTCTTAATAATAATAATTAAAAGAATTTATATTTATATTTTTATTATATATTAAATTATTCTTTATTATATTAAATTAAATAGTTCTTTTATTTTTATATTTTATAATATATTTTATTATATGTATTTTTAATATTCTCATGTATTATTAATATTATAGTATAATAAAGTATAATCAAAATATAGTAATAATTTATTATTATTATATAGCTAAATATATTACTATACATGTAACGAAACTCAGATGTTACGGTTCATAAAATTAATAAATGGATTATAACAAACAAAATATTTAAAAACACTTCAAGATTTGTTAATTAAAATTTTTATTTAGTTTAAAGTTATTTTATTTATTAAGTTTTTAATATTAAGAATTATTAAAGATCAATAAAAAATAAAAGATTAAGGATTAATTGATAATGATAAAATTCAAAAATTATTTTAAAAATTACACGTATTTATATTTTTTTTTTTACAAGTTAAAATTTGTTAAGCCTATCTAACATTTTCTAACTAATTTAAAATATAATTACTAAGTAAAACGAAAATAAATTGAATATAAATTGTTAATAAAATTATTAGTTAATTATTATAAATATTTATTATATAATAATTAATTACTATCTATTTATTATTATTATAATTATTAATATATTTAAGAGAATATTTTAGAATTTTAACAGAAAATTTACTAAACTATTACTAATAGAATTGTAAAAGAAATTATTTTAAATTGATTTTAAATTGTTAATATAATTATTATTTTATTATTATAAATAATAATTATATATTATTTAATTATTTATTATTTATTGTTGTTGTAAAATTAATATAAGTAACTGAAAATTTATAACATATTTTTGTGGTGGTTTAGTTAAGTATTATTAATAAAATTCTGTAAAAGTAGTTTTATATTGTTAATATAAATTTTTATAATCAATTGAATTAAAAATAATTTTCATTAATATAATATAGTATAAAATAATTGTAATTAAAATATATTTTAGTGCATAATTTTAGTTAATTTGGGGTGTAATTTGGTAGGGACTATTACTAATTATTGTATGGCAAGGAAGTTGGTTATGTTTAAAAGTAATTGTAATTAGTAATTTTTGGCTAATTTTTAGTATTAAATTGAATGAAAATTATTTTATTTTATAATTAATATTTATAATATATTGATTAATAATAATATAATTGATTTAATTATTTATTATAATTGACTTTAATAAATATATTTTGATATTGATAATAAAATTCATATTAATAATTTTTATAAGTGATATTAATAAAAAGTGGCTGATTAATAATAATTTATAATTTTTATAATTTTTATTTATTGATATTAATAATTTTTGTTTTGATATTAATAATAAAATATTTTGTATTAATAATAATATATATATTTAATTGATATTAATAATTTTTATATTGATTTTTAGTAATAATATATTGAATTTTTATATTAATAATATAATTTAATATTAATAAATTTTATATTGTAATATATTTTGGAAATTTCAATTTAATATAGAATGTAGGAAAGTTCTACAAGCCACAAAGAATTGTTAAATGAGGGTAGTTTTGGTTTAATAATGGTCAGGTCAAGATGTTTAATTAATAACAAAATAACTAATTAAATAAATATATAATTAATAGGCAAATTTTTATTACACAACAAAATAATTAATTAAAAGAACACTTTTTAAAATAATTAAGTTTTATAATAATATTTTTTATTAATAGTTAATTAAGAAAAGTTTAAATAATAATTAGATTATTAAGTCATTAATTCTAAGTTAGTTAATAATCTTACAAAGATTAAAAGGAATTGTAATTTCAATCCTTATTTATACTTTTTCTAAATCTAATAATTATTAATACATTTAATTATTGTAATCTATTGATAATATATTTATACATGTATAATTTTAAATAAAATATATGAATAAAATAATATTGATAAAAATCTAACTATATAAAACTAATATAAAACTATATAAACTATTAATAAATTTAATGATAAGAATCATAATCTAAGATTTATATTTATACATGTATAATTTTAAATAAAATATATGAATAAAATAATATTGATAAAAATCTAACTATATAAAACTAATATAAAACTATATAAACTATTAATAAATTTAATGATAAGAATCATAATCTAAGATTTAGATTTATAACTATTCTAATTATCTAACTAGTTAACTATTTAATTATTTAATTATTTAGTATACTATTTAATTATTTATCTATATATTAATTATTTTTATCTTTGAATTTTTATGATCTTTTCTGTATAATTAATTCTAGATAAAATGGGATATTTTTAATTATTTAAGATCTTAAGTAAATTTTAAATCTTTTTGAGATTTTTTAGAATTCTAAGAAATTCTGTAAATTAATATAATAATCAACTATTCTAATTTTTTATAAAATAATTAACAATTATTATAATATATTATATAAATTATTATTATTATTATTATAATTAATATTTTATAAATTATTTGAAGGCGTTTTCTGTATATCTGAATAATTATTATTATTATAAATTATAATATAATTATTGAAATAAAAAGATTTTATCTATATAAATTTTATAATTATTTATTTATGGATCCTTGTAAATATTTAATTATATTTTTATATTGTGTAAATCTTTAAAGTCCAATATCTCGCCAACCAGTGGTCCAAATGGGCTGAAATTCAGATATGTTGTAGCTCTTGAGCAGAGCTTCTCAATGAGCATAAAATCAAAGCGAAGCGGAGGAAATCGTCAATATTTGCCAAGTTATCGTTATTTTTCTTCTGATTATTTTTATTAATATCTTAAGGGTTAAATTAAGTTGATTAATATTTATTTAATTTGTCCAAACCCTTTACAATATCAATTTAATTACTTTTTAATATTTGTTTATTTTATTGAAAATCGAATTTTAAGTGATTTAGTCAATAACGAAATTTAAATGTAATTGATCTATTAGTGAATTTCAATTTTAAATCCACTAATATTCGCGACAAGAATTTAGTAATCTTAATGAAATTAAGATTAATTGTTCATTCTTTATCAAAAGAATCGTTATTGTTACTAAAGTGGTTCATTGGTACCTGCTTGTAAAATCATACTGGTTGTCACTGGTTCAAATCTTACTTTTTACCTTTTCGAAATAATATTTATAATAATAAATTAATTAAATGAATGAATCATTAATTTTTAGATAAACTTATAATTTAATTAAATGAATGATAAATAATAAGTTAAATAAATCTTAATTAAGTGAATACACATTAATTAACTAAATAAATTATTAATAATTAGCAAATGGATAGATTAATTAATAATTAGATAAATTGTATTTTAATAATAATTAAATATATTTTATTTTAAATTATATAACCAATCATGTAATAACTTAGAATAGATTTTGAATATAAAAACTTCATGTATTATTTTATTTTGACTCTTTGAGTCAACATTAACATTTCAATTAGTAATAAATAAAATAATAATATAAAACCATAAATAATTAAATCGTTCAGTTTAATAGATATTTCAATATATTTTATTCGAGCTATTCATGTTGTTGTTTTATTTATTATTAATTACTACAACAACCTAGTGAGAATAACTCATATTCGTTACACTTAAACACTTTATTAATTATTAATATCACTATAAAAAAATTTAGATATTATTTACTTTATTAATATCAAATTTATTTTATTACTATAGTCAAATATATTTATACTTAGTTTAAAATTTAGTTAGTCTTATTACTATTAAAATATTATAACTTTATTAATATCAATATTCATGTAATTCTATTATTAATATCATGTAATTTTATTATTAATATCATGTAATTCTTTATTATTATTATCAAAATTTTTATCATTATATAAATTCGAAATTTTACACAAAAATAATTTATAAATATTAATAAAATTTTTATGGTATAGTTTAGCCTAATTTTGAGATTCGTCTGGTATCCGAATCCTAGAGGAGGACCATGTAACGAAACTCAGAATTAGTAAAATAGTAACCATGGTCTAGTGGTCAGACACTAGAACCATCAGGCCGAACCTCTCGGGTTCGACTCTCACTCTTTCCAATTTTGAAAAAATTTTATTTTAAAAATTTATTATCAAAATTTTCTACACTTTTCCTTGTTGTAGAAATTACTCGAATTTAATCGATAAAATCTTATCGATTAAATTCTAAAAGATTCTAGTTTTTCTTTTTATTTTAAATTTTATTTATCCGAGATTCATTTTAAATCAAAAAATCTAAGTTTCTAGAACTTTTAATACTTTTTACAAACGAAAACTATTTTTCCGTAAAAAGTATAAATACGTGTAAAATTTCGACAAAAGAAATATTTTTTCTTCGCGTTTTTATTAACTAGTTAAATAAGTAATTCGAAATATTACACTAACTAATTAATAAATTATTATATTTTAAATTTAATAAAAATTAATAAAACATTTTATTATAAAACATATTTTTAATTAACTGTGTCTTTTATCTTTCTTAGATCTTTCGTGTTGTCCATTATTTCGAGTTACTCAAGCTTGCGGGCCTGTTGCTAATAAACTCCACTCTATCATTACAATACATAATAATTCATAGATTATTATATAGTTAATATATTATTATATTAAATAGTTCTTATATTATTACTATATTCCTTATATATATTCTAATATATTAGTTTATATTCTTAGATATTAAATAACTAATAAAAATCATTTAATTTTTATATTATTTTTTTAAATTTTTCAATTTAATAATCCTTCATTTTGGAATTATTAAATCTGAGGTATTTTTCTGGTTAATAAATAAAATAATATTATTAAATATACTAATATATTGCTACACATATTGGCTTTATTTCAACAATGACCTTTATAGGAATAACGATGACATATATTGAGTAATTATTAGATGATATAAGTCTATTAAGAAAAAGGCATATAGATTCTCACAAATTCAATTATCAGCATTAAAGGAAGAACTAAAAAAATAATTGACAAGGGGTTGATAGTACCATCTCATTCTCCATAGTCTTCACCTATAGTTATAGTACCTAAGAAAAATGGAAAGTGGAGACTTTGTGTTGACTATAGATTACTAAATAAGGTAACAAAAAAAAGATTCGTATGCGTTACCAAAGATACAATAGACATTTGATGCGAACTGTTTTTCTCTAATAATATGAATTTTAAAGTTATAGTAATCCATTATAATATAACAGTTATTTGTAAATTAAACCTAGAATTACATCCTTCTTACTGTTGGCTCAAATTTTCCATTGTTCTGAGAGAAATTTGTATAGTAAGCAATACAGCACACTGTAAAAATTAAGTTTTATTAAAAATATTTTATTAATAATTAATAAAATTTTCTTATATGCTGTTCTAAAATCAAATACTATTAAGTATTTATCACGAAGGTTTGGAATGGGATATTATTAATATCTGTACGTACCATCCTTCATAGGAACAGGAAATATGGATACTGCGTAGGGCATAGTTGATGTAATGATCCACAGTCTTTAAGATATTGTGTTAACATTTCATGGGTGGCTTGGCGAGCATAGTAGTCAATGACAATAGGTTATTTATACCATAACTCCGGAATTTATCCTGATGGACTTTTAGTTTGAAGTCTTACTTTCCTCGTAATGGAGGTAGTCGAAAACCTAAAGACATCCTTGAATTCCATAAGTTCTGGAAGTAAAAGTTTTTGTATGTCCAATTCATTTTGTTGTTCGTTCTTTTCATTCCTGGTACACTACATAATTCGTGGTTTTTGGAAATTCATTATTCAGGTTTTAAATATTAAATCTGTCCCCAATCTCTATTTCTTACAGATCATTTCTTTAACATCACTCATTGGTAGATGGTATATTCTTTCCATTTGTTTCTCCAATGAGAACATATAGCTAGCAGAAGATATCACTGGAACACCAAAGATTGAGAGTCCTGGTGGCGAAGGGTTGTTCTGGTTCCATAGTGCTGAACTGCAATTGTTTTCTGAGGCAACACTGTCCCTACTGGCCCATCATACAAGGTGGTCGGAACCACGGTAGATGGCACTTCAGGTTCTTAATTGGGGTCTAAGAAGCTTCTGAATCTATTATGGAATTTCTACTGCTTTCTTTTTCGTTAGATCCTGCTATCCACATCTTTACCATAATCCACTAGTCTGGGCAAAGCTTTTTGTAGTTTTGCAGCATCCAATATTTTCTTTTATTTTGTTTCTTGCTATTTTTCTGAAAAAAAATATTTTGTTTTTATATGTATAATTATAATTTGTTTAAATTTATTCTATTTATTTTATTATAAATCTTTTCTTATTTTCATATTATTTTATCTTGTAGTTTCCCTAAACATATTAAAATTGATACTTTTGAAAAAAGTTGTAAATCTTGTATTGCCAGGACTCCACCAAAAATTTTAAGATACAATTTTTTATGATCAAATTTATACACTTTACAACTAAAAATAAATTAACATCTTTAACATCTTTTGTATATTATTATATACAAAAGATGTTAAAGATGTTAATTTATTTATAGTAAACTATAAAAAAATATAATAATAAATAAACATTAATGTATTTCTAATATTATCTTTAATAAATAAATAAACATTAAGATAACTAAAAAAGAATATAAAAATTATCTTGTAATGTTTATTTATTATAATATTTTTTTATAGTTTACAACTAAAAATAAGTAATGCTTATTTATTATAATATTTTTTTATAGTTTACAACTAAAAATAAGAATATTTAGAAAAGATAATATTAGAAATACATTAAGAAGAATATTTAGAAAATTAACTTAATAAATATTAATTATAATATTGTAAAAATTATTTATTTAATTATAAAAACTTATAATTAAGTTTTTCTAAACTAATATTAATTAACTTTTTATCTCACTAATTTTTATATTTTAATATTTTTATTAATAATCTGTTAAATTATTTTGCTAACTGTTTATTAAAATTTTCTTTATTATTTCTCCTCTATTTCATTTTATTTTATTTATTAAAATTCTTTCTTTTGTTCCGATTAATTTTTACTTATATTTTAAAAGAAGATAGTTACTATATTAGTCTAAACTGCTTAGAAAAGATTGCACCATTTTAAATAAAAATTTTTGTTTTGTTTTATTATTTTATTTTATTTATTATTTTTTTTTTAAAATTTTTATTTATATAATAATAAGAGGATTTTACACAAATTTAAAATATATTTTAATTTCAAAATCATATTAATTTAGTGATATAATTCATAAATTCATTGGTTAAATTATTAATTCTTAATATTTTCTTGACTATATTTTGAATATTTTGAAAAATTATTCTAAATCGATATTTTCTTTTTCCAGTACCTTGTCATGAAACCACTGGCTAAACTTTACTAATTGTTCTTTCAGAATAATTATTAAGAGAGAAATTTTTGATAAACGGATCAAATCATTGGGTAGATATGTTGTAATTCCTTATTATTTGTTGGAGATTGAGTTTGTTAGTGTTTAATGGAATATACTTGCCATCTTGGATGGCATATCTAAATCGGTAAAGAATATTCACATTTTGATATTTTGCAAAAGAGATGTTGTTTCTAAACTAATATTTATATAATTTTATTAAAAATTATTATTAAAATTATTAATATATTTAACTAATACAATTTAATCTTAATACATGTATTAAATTATATAAAGTATATGAATATTGATAAAAAAACTAATATATAGTTATTAATAATTTATAAAATAAAGAATTATAATCTATTATATTTAGATTTTTAATTATCTATTATACTAATACTAATTAATTAATTATATATTTAATAATTATTCACATCTTTAAATTTTTATTTATATTATAATTTGTATATTTGAATATTGGTAAAATAGCTATATGAATTATTTATGATCTTTAAAGATTTTTAAATCAAAGTTTTTAATATTAGTGAGATATCATTATTTTATTTTCATCCTATTATTTTTATTAATATATTAAGAGTTATATTAAGTTGATATATTTATTAAATTCGATTTTAATAAATCAAATAAATATTCTTTAATATTTATAATTTATAAAAGTAAATAGATTGGTCCATTATAATTGATTATTAATAACAAAATTTAATTTCAATTCATCTATTAATGAATTTCAATTTTAAATCCACTAATATTTGCTACATTCTTTTAATTTTCATGTTTTTTTAATTTCATGAGGTATTCCAGTGATAGTCATTATTTACTGTATCAAATAATACAAAATGATAATTATTTTAATTTTTTGGAACAAAGTAAATTTATTTATTTATTTATTTATTTTTTTTGGGACAAAGTAAATTTAATTATTTATTTATTTTTTTTTAAAATTGATCAGGTTTTAAAAGAAAATATAAATACATTTATTTAAACGAAACTATTTTTAATAAGAATTGCAAGTTTTTTTATATACATTTATATTCCTATTTGTTTATAAAAGTGTTATTTTAATTATTTTGTAATTGTTTTGCCTAACAACTAATTTAGATAAACAGTAAAATTACTTTAACTTAAGAGATACTTTAAAACTAGAAGTATTAAAATTATTTAAATGGAATAAATTTTTGATATAAAGGATTGCATTACTTTATATCGGTAACCGTTACTGTTAATTACTGCTAACCTCGGAAATCGTTTAAATTTCTTGTGACCAGATTTTAACAACGTATGCTTCTAAGAGCTTTGCACTAATGGTTACTGTCTCTCTATTTAAAGTAGTAATTAAATGTAAGAACTTTCTCTTCAGTAACGTATAAAAACCCTAAAAAAAATTCGTCTCTAAAGTATTTTACACTTTGTTTAAACTAATTTTATTTTACAAATTTAAATATAAGTTTTATAGCAAGTATTTATACTTGTTTTTTATTGAATACAATTTATCATTAAACTAAAATATTTTTTATATATATTTATTGATATTTATTGATTTTATAAATATTATTTATAATATGTTTTGTATTAACATATATTTATTAAATTTATGTTTATTCATTTATGCTTTTTGATATATATTTGCTGAATAAAAATTAAAAGCTAATGTAAAATTTCTTCGTGAATTTTACTCTCTTTTTATAATTTATTTGGATTTTAGGTTTTCATTCGCTTTAAGTTCAATTATTATTTGTGCTTCGCATCTTTCTAACTTTCCTTTTTTCTATTTCTTCCGAAGTAGTTTCCATTTCCTTCTTTCTCTTTGGTAAATTAATCATTTGGTTCGAGATTAATAATTATTTTTCTTGTTGTTAACTTATCATAGAAATATTTAACGTTGGTTAAATATTTCTATGATAAGTTTTTATATTTGTTTTCATTTTAATAATTCATCTAATATATGATTAATAATATTATCGTTTTTTATTTCTTCAAAAGTTATATTACCTTTGTATTCTGAGGAATAACAGTCTAGGTTATTTCGCAAAGTAGATTATAATTAAAATTAATGTAAATGATTATAAATTTTAAATTAATAATAAATTTTTATGACATTTTTAAAGTAAATATTATTAAAAGTAATTAAAAATTTCATTGTTTATCATAATGTTTAACATTCAGTAAAAGCATTGAATTATTAATAATATTATAAAATACTTATTTATTGATTTAGTTTTTAAAGATTTTTAATAATTTTTTTTTAATACACAAATTTTGTTCTAATAAATAAATAATTTATTAACTATCACTATTTAAGGTAAACTTTCTATTTTATGCTAGATTATTTCCTAAGCTATTATTTATCTTTAATAATAAAATGATATTTTATTATTAAAGATAAAGGGAAAATATGTTATATTCTTGAAATTCATATCTATTTTTCTTTTTGTAAAATAGGTAGATTATTTTATAAAAAAATAAAATTTTAAATTGAATTTGAATTATATTAATAATAATAATTAATTTCTAATTTTATTAAATCTTTATAATTTATATATTATATAGTTATCAATAAAATTAGAAATTAATTATTATTATTAATATAACTATATAATATATAAATTATAAAGATTTAATAAAATTAGAAATTAATTATTATTATTAATATAACTATATAATATATAAATTATAAAGATTTAATAAAATTAGAAATTAATTATTATTATTAATATAACTATATAATATATAAATTATAAAGATTTAATAAAATTAGAAATTAATTATTATTATTAATATAACTATATAATATATAAATTATAAAGATTTAATAAAATTAGAAATTAATTATTATTATTAATATAACTATATAATATATAAATTATAAATATTTAATGTATATATAATTTTAAATATATAAATATTTTGAAGAAATCTGGATATTAGTAATTGATTTTAATTTTAATAAAAAAATTTTTTGTAATATAAATTTGTATTGAATATTTGAGAATATATTAAGTTATATTATGTGTATAATCTATTATATAATTAGTAGCTTGCAATAAAGCTTGGCTTAGAATATTTGGAATTATATTAGTAATAATAGTTTTATTGAGTAATAAGGATATTTTATATATAATATAATTTTGATAATATTTTTAATTTCATAAGTAATACAAATATTGACTTAAGAATAAATTAAAGTATATTAATAATAGGATTATTGTATTAATAATAAAATATTTTATAATAATAATAATATATATTTAATTGATTTTTAATAATATATTTAATATATTTAATAATAATATTAATAAATTTATATTATTAATATATTAGTAATTTTTTAAGCAACAAAGATTAAAATATAATTTTAATAATAAATTAAAATAATATTTCATAATTTTAATAAGATTAATAGTTGTTCATTCTTTAACAAAAAATTATAGAAATAATAAACTTGTGTAATTAAGATTATGATAATCCCATTTTATTTTATTTTTATCGAATGTGTTGTATTTCACAATTGGGTGCATAATTTAATAAATAGATAAAAAAAATAAAGAAATAATAAAATATTTAATAATATTTAATATTCTTTATTTCAAAATTTTAATAATATTGAATAATTATTTTTTGTATATTAATTTTATATAATGTTTAAAAAATGTTGAATATTTTGTATTTGTGTTTTATTTAATAATATTAAATAAAATTCTTTTTTATTAAAAATAATATTTTTCAAAGTAATTCAATAATAAATAACTGTAAAAATTATTCTAAAAATGTAATTTAAAAATGATAATTAAAAAATTTTAATTATAATTTTATAATTTTAATAATCATCTTTATTTGTTATAATGATTATAAAAGGAGAATTGGAGGAATATGAAATAAAAAGAAAAGAATATTAGGCAGAACTAACGAAATTAATGGTTTAATTAAATAATGTGAAATATTGGAATTCAATCTAATTAAAAATGGTTTTGTTAAATTATGATTTAATTGTTTATTTGATATAAATAAATATAAATATAAATAATTAGATAATGATACTTCTTTTTGTAATGTATATACTTTACAAAAAGAAGTATCATTATTTATATTAGTTTATAGAAAAGTTTTTATGCAAATATATATTTGAATAATTATTTAAATATTCAGATATATTATTTGTAATTCAAAGTTTTTATGTCTCAATTATTTAATTAGGTGTTTCAAAAATTGGAAATGATTATATTCTTCGCATGAATTTTTAATTATATTGCAATTATCAAATATAATCAGGATTTAAAAATGGTAAGTTGTAAATATGACTATACATTTCATTCCTTTTCATATTTTATAATATTTCAAAATGATGAGTTTAGAATTGGATTTGAGGTTCAAAGAAGGTTTAGATCTATATATTATAATTAAATATTTTTATATCATTAAAAAAATAACTTATTATTTTATTTATTATTTTTATTGAGAAAATAAATAAATAAAATTTCATTTTAATTATTATATTTTTTATACTTAAATCCAATAATTTTTATTATTTTTTGAGTTGATCTATCAATCTGAAGAACTGAATGAAGGTTTATCCAATACCTACTTTTGTAAAGATATTAAAATATCATAATTATTTAAAATTAAATTAAACTTTTTTAAAAAATAAATAAATATATAAATATAAATAATAATTAAATTTAATCAATTAATAAAACATATTATAAAAATATTTTATTATTTTAAAAACTTGACATTAAAAATATGTAAAAATATAATTTTTTATAATATGCTTAATAAAATTACATTCATTTTCTATTTTATCATCAGTTTTATTTAAATTTATTTATTTATTTAACATTTTAAATGTATCATATGTATAAATCATTATATAAAAAGTTAAATTTTCAATTATTTTATTTATTTAAAACTTTAATTTTTTGAAAGTGACTTCAAAATTTTAAAAAATTTTATTGAAAAATAATTTTCAATTGAAGTCATTTTATTATATTATCTATAAGTTTAATATTTTAATATTAAACAAGTAAAATAAATAATGTAAAGCTTTAAATATTATAATATTAAAATACTATAAATATAATAATAATAATTATTTTGACCATATTGATGCTGTTACATAAAAATAGATTAAAAAGTTATTAAAACATAAAATAATAAAATATTTCATATGGCATATTCATTTAAAGCAAGTCTTATAAAAAAGTTTTAAAATTATTTATTTTTCTTATTCTTTTCTTGTTACACAATAGCAAGAAAAACATTTTATTATTTCAAGAAGTTAAAATTAATTAAGAGAAAATTTATTACACTTAAAATTTAAGTGTAATAAATTTTCTCTTAATTAATTTTAACTTCTTGAAATAATAAAATGTTTTTAAGTGTAATAAATATGTTAAGAAAAAATAAATCTCATATAACAAACTTTAACGAACTTAGGCTGTTGTGTTATAACTATAAGTAATAATTAACTATTACGATAATTCAGGAGGTTGGTTATGAAGGTAAAGCAAACTAAAAATGTATACCTATACAATTTTAATTAGTTTTTGCATTATATATAATACAAAAACTAATATTAAAAAAATTAAAATATTATAAAACTATAGTTTTATAATATTTTAATTTTTTTAATATATAAATAAGAATTTATTTATTATAATTTTTATTTACATTTTTATTAATTATATATGCTTTTATATATAATTAATAAAATGTTAATAAATATATTTATTAATTAGATATATAATATTTTATTTATTATTCTTATTGAAAATAGTTTATTATATAATCTGTATAATAAATACATAAATTTATAAATAAATTTTATAAATATTGTAATATAATACTTTTTAACAATATACGTAAGATATAAATAATTTTTATTGTATATATAGATAAAATATTAAATAATGTAAGAAAAATAAATAAGTATTTATAAATTATAATTAAAAATAAAAATAATTTTTAATACTAGTAATTAATAATAATAATACAACTTTATTAATAATCTTTTACATTTTCTTTATTATTTTATTAATATTTTTTTATTATTAATAGAGTTATTTTTATAAATAAATAAATAAATAAATAAATAAATTATATATTATATAATTTACAAAATACAAATATTATTTAATTATTGATTTTTAATAAATAAATAATTTTTTCAAATAAATATATTAGATATAAATATATAAATATAAATCAATAAGAAATTCTTATATATCAAAAGAAATAAGAAATATTATTATAGATAAAAATATAACTATTTATTAGTAATATTTTGATTTATAATAATAAACTTGAAAAAATTATCAACAGGTGCATCTTTTGCTAAGATGGTTTTATTAAATAAAATATTGTATAGCATCAAGATAAAAAAGATATATCAAAATCTTTAAAAAAACTATTACAATCAAAAGTCTAAATATACTTTTGATTATTCTTTAGATAAAATTCTAAATTAAAAAATAATAAAATAAAAAAATTATAATTTTTATAATATTAAATATTTAATATGAAATTACATATCTTAATAATAATAATTTTATCTAATTGCAATTGAAATGATTTAAAATTTAATAGTGAATATTGTTTTTAAAGAAGTTATTTTTATGATAATGATTTTATAAATCATGCTAATGTACAGTGAATTATGTAAATTTTTTTAAACTATAATTGAAATTAAAAAAATAACTTGTATTTCAAGATATTATATTGTTTAACATATTGAAATACAACAGACAATGTAAAAAAATTAACAATTTTAATATTAATATACATATGAATATGAACAATGAGATATGATTATTTCATTAATTGAAACTTTTACATTTAGAATTTTTTGGTTTAATGTAAAAATTTAATAACTGAATTATACAAACTTCTTAAAACATAGAAAGCAAGAAAATTAAATTATTTTATTGATTTTTAATAATAAATTTCCAATATTTTTTTTTCTTGCATTGAAAATATTTATTTATGTTTAATTTTTTAAATTTAGAATCATTTTTTACAATTTAGTTATATAAATAATAGCTAATAGAAATTATAAACATTTTGAATTCCATTTGAATTATCTAATGTCCACACAATTCATTAAGAACAGTTTTAAAGGCATTAAAAAATTTTTACATTAAACCAAAAAATTCTAAATGTAAAAGTTAATATTAAAATGTTATTTCTAGAATAATTAATAATAGACAAAATATATCTTCTTAATTATAAATTTGAGAGATTAATAGAGTGTTAGCAACATTTTCAAAATCTTTATAACTAAATTTTATTTTTCAATCCAATGTTAATTTTTTTTACGACCTTCAATTTTAACTATTCTTAAATTATAAATTATATAAATAATTATAATAAATATATTTTTATTTTAATTGCGATTTATTAGAAATGAACTTCATTCGAGAACCTTTGACTAAATTTATGACTACTATTTTTTTCATAATGTTATTTGATCCTTATAATTTATGACCACTGTTTTTTTCATAATGTTATTTGATCCTGATAAAACTGACTTGACAATTTTATGTTATTGATTTTTCAAAAATTTTCAAAAATTCAATGATTTCACTTATATTCAGTACTTGTATGAAATGTAAAATACTGGATAACTGTCCTATCTACGATAGAGAAATTTTGACTATTAATGAAGTTTTCTAAACGTTAAAACATTATTTAAAGATGCTAAATTCCATTATTTTTTAAATTTTTATTACCATAATTTTTTGCTTGTAAACAAGTACTTCTTTTCAACGTCCCTCTGGTGTATTTTCTTTTCTTTCTTTGAATGTAAATATATTTTTCAATAAATAGAGCTAATTCTCACTTACAGGCCTGATTATGAACAAAAATGATATTAATTCTGGTACCATTCTTAACTTTTCGAACTTAATAATATTTATTATAAATAATTTAAAAAAAATTATGAAGAAAAGAAAAAAGAAAAATAAAATTAAAAAAATCATTTTTATTAATTATAATATGGTTAAAAAGAAATGAATTTCTTTAATAGAAAAGAAATAAGAATAGAAAAATAGTAAAGCGTGTAAAAAAATAAGTAAATTTTATTAATCAACGATATAAAAATTTCTAAATATAAAAATTTAATGGTAATTCTTATTATAATATTATAATTCTATAAATAAATCATTTAAGACTAAATTTACTAAATCCTTTTTTGATTTCCATCTTTAAGCCCTTCGTGTTGAAAACCTTAAATCATATCACAATTTCGCCATTCTTAGATCATTTTTTCTTTATATTATTATATATAGTGGTAAAAGGTTGATTCTTCTTTACTCTTTCTTCATTAATATGTTCCTTTGCTTTCTTACGAACTTCAACTTCAATAATTAATTTTTTGCAACTGATATCTTGATAAAATATTATATTAATAATTATTTATTAGAGATAATAAAATAAATAATAATAATATATGTAATTAAACAAAATTTAATTATTTATAACCAATAAGATTAAAAATTATAAAAAGTATAACAAAAATATACAAAATTATGTAGAAAGGACTTGGTTAATCAATAATTAATTTTATGGATAATAAATTTTAATGTAAATTTAGTTTTATAGAATTTAACAAGGAAATTAAAATAAAATTATTAGTATTTAATAATATTTAAAATAAAAAATTAGTTATAATTTTTTATATATTATTATTATTTAACTAATTATTATTTATTAAGTTTTGATTTGATTAATAAAGTAACTTGGTCGGAAATACACAATAATCTAATACGGAGGGCGATCTAATATAATTAATTTTAATATAAATATTATTTATTTATTTAGTTTTATTTAATTATTTATTGTTAATAAACTATTAATAGTTTAATATTCTTATAAAGAATATAAAATTTACATATTTCTAATGCATCATAATTTACATTTTCTTTTAAATTGTTATTTTCTTGTTCTTTATTATTACTATTGGAGGTTTTCTATATTTTTATCTTCGGTTTACTCTTTTTATATAATAA
>MCFG01000624.1:0-21922 GCA_002104895.1 Anaeromyces robustus | reverse complement strand
GACACCAATTGAAACCCAATGTTGATATTCAAGCATACGAAAGTGATTACACATCTTGTGGATATTATCACACAGCTTCTAATAATTATTGATAAGTCTAATATAATCATCAAGGGCACGAACAGAACCCAATTTTTTAATATCTTTGTAAGCCTTAACTTTGAGTTTCTGAAGGTTAAAGATTTTTTGAGACATATGAAACATAGATTCATGAATATCAGGATTAGATATAATTTCCAATTCATCAGCAATAGAATTAGCAGTAGATACAAACATATCATATATAGCATTAGAAGAATAATAATTATCTGTACATTCCTTCATAAGAATACTAAATCTATTACTAGTAGCAATTTTAATACTTTCGTCCAGACATTTGATTCTATTCCAACGAGCTGGTTTTTTTAGGGAGTGAGAAAGTATTATTATCATCAAAATAATTTCCAAAAACAAGAAGAGGCTTATGATCGGAGATAGGAGAGAAATCAATAATTGAAGCTGAAGACAGAAGATTTTTCATGGGTTCATTAATAATAGCATGGTCAATAGCAGAGGAACGACTTCCACTTACCCACGAGATAGGAGAACCATTGAGTTGAAATAAATACCAGCCATTTATATTAGAAACCCAATTTTGAATATCTTCAAGATTAATGTTAAAATCGCCAAGGAGAATAGAAGGATGATGTAAGTGAAGAGAAAACCATGTACAAGCTTCTGCTTTAGCAGATTTATGGTGTAAACTATGCCCTTTCTGAGGTATATAAATATTTCCAATAGAACACTTAGTGAAGTTCCACAAGGAATATGTCGTAACTGAGATAATATAATTCAAAGAAAAATCTTCAATAGAAGTCTGTAAAGACCTATTATAAAAGATATATAAACCTCTCAAACCAGGAATTGTATTATTTGCTCTCTTACAGAAATATTTATATTTAGGTAAAGTGATTTTACAAGGAATAACATTACTAGAATTAGTACCATTACCAGTTTCTTGAAAACAAACAAATAGCGGTTTAAAGAGACTAAAGAAATACAGAATACCATCTCTTTTCTTGTTATTCCACCCGTTAGTGTTCCAACTAAGACAAAAGGAAAATTCATTCAAATTGTTCTTAGAAGTAAAAGAATTGTTGATTTCAGAAAAGTCAGTAATATCCTTAATGTTCTTTTTAGAGTGGCAAAGTTTTCTCCTGATAAGAGCAAAGGAAGGCTTGTGATTCTTCCTACTACATCGATGAAAGTTAATGGAACATTTTTTAATAATTAATTTGAAACTATCAATAAATTTATTAATATTCTCCTCAGAAGCTGTAGTTTTAATTTGATATAAATTATCATTAAGAAGAGAGGAATGTTTAACAGCAACAATGGTATTATTAAACTCAGATATGTATTTTTATATATCCATTCTGTAATAATATTCAATGATAACATATATTTAAATATAAATTAGATATTAAAATATAATAAAATCAAACAAATAAAATAAAATAAACAAAAAAAAAAAAAAGCACAATAATAAATAATAAACAAACAATAATAATAAGTAATAAATAATCATAAAGTAATAATTTACTAAATAATAAATAATAAATAATAAATAATTACTAAACTTTTATAATTTATTTTAAAATACACATTATTAAACTGTTATGGATATTATTACAAAGAAGTTATCAATCAACACTGAAAATTTTACCAAAATTACATATTTTTATTATATATTTTATATTTTTATTTTTTATTTTTTTATTTTATATTTTTTATTTATTTATTTATTTATTTATTTATTTATACAAGTTTTATTTATACATAAATATATAAGAATAATAAATTACTTTAAAAAACTTAGGATTTATTTATAGTTTTTCTAAGTTAATATAATAGATTATTTATACATTAATAATTTAATTGTATAATATAATTTATTATTTATAATAGTTTTTTTTTTTAATTTTTTTATTTTTTATTTTTTATTTATTATTAATTGTAAATTTTTTTGTTTTTTTTTATGCTTTTCTTTTTTTCGCTTAAAAAAAAATCTATTTATTATAGGAAGTAGCATAAGTTCTTCCTTCAATCATAACAGCATCAATGGCTTGTCCAATAATACCAGCAAAACCATAATCTTCATCAGTAATATCATAATTTTTGCCATTGACCGGTGGAAGCCAACCTCCATTCATAATATGAACAGCATATCTAACATTTCCTGAAATAGCAATAGCATCAATAACATCACCTTTGGTTGTTCCTGCATAACCATTTCTAGCATTATTTTCATCATTTCCGGTGACAGGATCTAACCATTGATTACTATTTAATAAATGAACTCTATATTCCCTATTACCACTAACTCTTAAACCGGTAACTGGTCTGTTCATAATTCCAGCATAACCTTCTTCATCATCATTTGGATCAAATTTTCTAACTTCCGGTAACCAGATTTTTTTTCCGACATTTCCAGTATTACCACCACTACCACCACCATTGGTTCCAATATATCTTCGGATACGACACATATCTTCCGTCCAATAGGGTTGAATACGAACATATTCATTTTCTTGAGGAGCATGAATTACTTGTCCATTACCAATATACATAGTAACGTGATAGGCATAACCATTACTATAACAATAGAAAATTAAATCACCAGGTTGAGCATTAGCAATACCATTAACAGCAGTACCTTGTCTAGATTGGGCATCAGCAACTCTTGGAATTTGAATACCATAATAGGCATAAGCTTGTTGAGTTAAACCAGAACAATCAATACCACTATAACTACTTTGATTTAATACATAAGGAACGCCAAGATAAGTTTTAGCTCTATTAACAATATCAGTACCAGTATAAGCGAAAGCTACCTTAACGATAGCAAGGATGGTTAATAATAAAAGTTGAAAACAATTCATTTTTTTTTTTTGTAATTAAAAAAATGTATTTCAAATACTATATCTAATTAAAAAAAAAAAAGGAGGAAGAAGAGGTAAGGTATTATTTATTTACAATTAATTTTTTTTATTACTATTTTTATTTTATAATTATAATTATATATATATTCTATATATATATATTATTATTTTATTATTTAATTTTAAATTTAAAAAAAAGGAAAAAAAAAATTGAATTATTTATGAAGTATTTATACTTTTTTGTTTGTTTTCCTTTTCTTTTCTTTTCTTTCCTTTTTAACTAATAATTAAAAAAATATTTGTTTGTTAATTATAATAATGAATAATTATTTAAAGATAAAATTTATCTTTATGAATTAATATATTATCAATAATATATTATAAATATAAATAATAATAAATATTTTTTAATTCAACAAAAATAATAATGATTTACTTTATTAATTATAATCCCATTATGGATTTTATTAATGAATTAACGAATGAATGAATTAATTAATTAATTTTTAAAAGATTTTTCTTGAAACATTTAAAACAATAATAAATAATTAAAAAAAACCATTCAATAAAATTAATGGTGAAATAAATAAATAAATAAATAATATTTAATAACTAAATAATAATACTTAATAATACTTAATAAATAAAACAAAACAATATTAATTATTAAATAAATAAATACTAAAAAAAGAAATTTTTTTTTATTATGGTAAAAATAAATAATAACTAAATATAATAAATAATAGTAAATAATAATAATTATTATATTTATATTTATATTTATTTAAATATTTATATTTATAATAATAATGAAAAATTTTTAAAAAAAAATTTTAATTAAATTTTAATTAAATTTTTTTTAAAAAATGATACATCAAATTTGTTATCCAATAAAATTTAATTAAAGTTTAAAATGTTACATCAAATTAATGAACCAATAAAAATTCAGTTTGATTTTAAGTTTTAAGTATTGTTTTAGTTAATAGAAAAAAAATTTTCTTATTATTTAAAGAGTGGGGTGTTTTTTACTTTTTTACCTTTTTTACGTTTTTCCTACCTTATGACCCTCAATTATTATTAGAATAGAGAGAAAAAAAAATTTTTTTTATTTTTTTATTAATCAACAATAATAAGAAATTTTTTAAAAACAATTAACAATTAATAATAATAATAATAATAATAATAAATAAGATTATATATTGCTATGGAATAATAATAACTAAATAATAATAGATAATAATAGTTAATAATAGTAAACAATAATGCCATTATAGTATAAATATAATAATAATAATAATAATAAATAATAATAAATAATAAATAAGATTATATAATATTATGGAATAATAATATTTAATAATAATAAATAACAATAATGCCATTATAGTTTAAATATAATAATAATAAATAATAAATAATAATAATAAATATTGAAAATAACAATAATAATTAATAATAATAATAAATAATAATTAATAATAATTAATAATAATAATAATAATAATAAATATTATTATTAACAGTCAGTTAATTGGGTTTAATATTATGTCAACTTTATTAATATATTTTTATGATAAAGAGTTACAAATATCTAAATTTTATAAATTACATGCTTTTATATTCATACAATGTGGCTCATACATTAAATCTAATACAATACATTTTAATACATTTAACATATATTTCACATATTCTAACACTCCCCCCTAAACCTAATTATTCTGTAAGAGATAATTTGGTTTACTGGTGAATATGTGTACTAAATACTATTTTATATTATATACTAATATTTTATATACTATAAATCTATTTTCATTAATTGTAATTATATACACTTATGTATATACTAGCTTAATTTATTTTAATAAACTATATTATTACCCTATGATATTTTTGTGGCGAAATATCCTAAAACCATATTTATTTATGGGTAAATAAACTATATTTAAATTATTTATGGATTGGTTACTTATTTGTACCATCCTATATTATATTTTGGCAACCTCACTGGGATTCACGCCTTAAAATCTTGACAACTCATGGATTAACTCACTGGTTTTTACGTCCTAACATATTTAATTTTAAATTTTATTATTTTTGTAGAAAAATAACCTTTATATATATAAAAATAGCCTTTAATATTCAAAAGTTATATTTATTTATCAATTAATGATTTAATTTCCTATTTATTAAGAGTCTCAAATTTATTTGTTTACACGTGTTTCTTCCAAACCTTTTACGCGTAATTTAAACCTTATATTCTTAACTATTTTATTTTAGTATTATACTTTTATTTAGTTTCTTTAGGGGGTTTTATTTTATAATAATATTAAATATTTGACGCGATTTTCCATTTTTAAAATTTTAGATCACTCATCTTCAATGTAGATCAAGATTAATTTTCTATAAAGCTAACATAATGGCAACTCATCATAATTTAAATTTTACAATAACCATAGTCCTTAGAACATTTCCATGTTGACATAATATTCTTTGTCCGGCACGAAATTCTATCTTCAAAGAATCTCTTTTTAGAGTCGATGAGACTCTTAATCTATTAACAGTCAGTTAATTGGGTTTAATATTATGTCAACTTTATTAATATATTTTTATGATAAAGAGTTACAAATATCTAAATTTTATAAATTACATGCTTTTATATTCATACAATGTGGCTCATACATTAAATCTAATACAATACATTTTAATACATTTAACATATATTTCACATATTCTAACAATTATAATAATAATAATAATAATAATAATAATAATAATAATAATAATTATAATATAATAATAATAATAATAAATAATTAATAATACTAATAATAATAATAATAATAATAATAATAAATAATAAATAATACTAATAATAATAATAATAATAATAATTAATACTAATAATAATAATAATAATAATAATAATAAATAATAATAATACTAATAATAATACTAATAATAATAATAATAAATAATAAATTATTGACTAGCTTAAACGGTAGAAACTCGAGAGAATATCGTGTTATTATATTATTTATTTAATTATTAATTATTTATTCATTTATTTATTTATTACAATTAATTTATTAAGTTAAAGTACACTCGTTTAACATTTGTTTATTACATTAAATTTAAATACATGATCAATACATTAAAATAAACTTATTGTACATTAAATTATTTGTAACTTTATTAATTGTTCTAACATTCCCCCTCAAACTAGTTTTTCTTAGAAAAAACTATGTTTGTGAAGTTAGTCATTTTAGTACCATTAACATGTTTTGTCAATATATCTGCTAACATACGTGTAGTGTCAATATAGTATAACTTTACTTTTCCTTTTTCAATATTGTCCTTGTCAAAGAAATATTTTACAGCTAAGTGTCTTAATTTAGGATTAATTTCATCATTTTCAATATTTCTTAAACTTGCTAGATTGTCAGTATAGATTTTTATTGGTTTATTAAATTTAAGTAACTCTTGTAATATATTTCTGATCCATAAAATTTTCTTTATGCATTCAGAAGTACTTACATATTCTGCTTCAGCAGTGGAAGTAGCCACAATAGATTGTTTTTTACTTGCCCAACAAATAGGATTATTACCCATTAAAATTATGTTTCCTGAGGTAGACTTTCTATCTTTAATATCTCCAGCATAATCAGAGTCAGTATATCCGATTATTTCGCCTTTACCATCATAACAAATTTTGTAGTCTTTAGTAGTATTTAAATATTTAAAGATTTGTGTCACCTTATTCCAGTCCGTTATTGTTGGATGTTCCGAATTTCTTGCAGCCTTTCCAACAGCAAAAGTAATATCTGGTCTTGTACATTTTGCCAGATAAATTAATGAACCTATAGCACTTTTATAAGAAGTTATATTAAAAGGTTTATTATTTTCTTTTATCAAGTTATCACCTACACATGGTGTATTTGTTTTTCTAGTATATTTAATATTATATACTTTTAACATTTTTTCTATAAAACCTTTTTGAGATATAAAATATTTGTTATTTAATTTTTCAATTTTAATACCTAATATATAGTTAGCTGGTTCAGCTTTTGAAATTTTAAAATTGTTTTTAATTATATCTATTATATCTTTTATTTCATCTTCTTCTCCAGTTATGACCATATCATCAACATATAAACCAATAATACAAATTAATTTATTGTTTTTGATTTTCTTGAAGATACATTTTTCAGAAATTAATTGAGTGTAACCATTTTTAATTAAAAAATTTGTAATAGTTAAATTCCATTGACGACCTGATTGTCTTAGGCCGTACAAAGCTTTGTTTAACTTCCAGTATCCCCGCCCAAAGTTGGGATCTCCTTGTGGAATTGTAACGTAAATATCGGTATCCAATTCCGCATTGAGATATGCAGCTTTTATATCTAATTGCATAATATCCCAGGAGAATTTTGCAGCAAAAGCAATAATTAATTTCAGGGCATTTATATTTAAAGTAGGGGAATAAGTAAGGTTAAAATCAATGCCGTAACGTTGTTTAAAACCACGAGCAACCAATCTTGCCTTCCATTTAATAACATTATTGTTACTATCTCTTTTTAATGTAAAAACCCATTTCGTAGAAATTAAAGTTTTATTATTAGGAATAAATTTAACAAAAGTAAAAATTTCATTATTATATAAATTTTGGATTTCATTAGAAATGGCTTGTTTCCATTTTAAATGATCTCTACCTGTGATAGCATCATGATAAGTAAATGGAACATCAGTAATAATATTTGCAATAAATCTGTTGTAAATGTTTTCTAAATTTGAATGAGTTCTTTTATTATTAAAATTAAATTTATTATTTTTCTGGTCCATTTTCTAAGTCTTTGTCCATAATTTTTATATCCCTTTGTTCTTCTTTGTCCGGTGAATTATTCGGTGTAAAAATTTTTTCTTGTTTCTTATTTGAATTTTCGGTATTTTTATCGTTATCCTCGTGATTTGATTCATATTTATTTACAAAATTATTTTTATTGTTTACAAAATAAAAATTTTTATTAATATTTTCGTATTTACTGAAGTTGAAATCAAACCTTAAGAACGATGGATAGTCCATATTATTTTTAGCTGAATTAGATAGAGAAATATCTGCTGGTTCGTCTTCTAAGCAGAATATTTCTCGCACATTATTAATTTTATAGTTATTATAGTCCATGACTAAATAACTATGCGTTTGTTCATTGAAACCTAAAAATATTCCTTTCAATGAATTTTCTTTAAATTTTGTTTTGTTCTGGTTGTAATTTTTGTAATATGTAATACAACCAAAAGTTTTTAAATGGTCAATTTTTACTTTATGACCATAAAATTTTTCATCAGGTATGTTATTCTGAGAAATTTGATGTGGAGTTTTGTTGTATAAATAATTTGCATATAATACAGCAAAATCCCAAAAATTCTCAGAAAGTTTACTCCAGTATAATAATGTTTTAGAGCAGGAAATTAAAGTTTGATTAAATCTCTCTGCAATACCATTATTTTCTGGACTATATGGAGGCGAATATAATTTTATAATGCCATTTTCTTCACAAAATTTAATTATTTTGTTATTTTTATATTCTTTGGCATTATCTGATTTAAATACTTTAACTTTTTTATCTTTAAAAAAATTATTTAAATATTTTAATACATTAATAATTTTTTCTATCGCCTCACTTTTCTTTCTCATTAAATATATCCAACTTTTGTGGGTATATTCATCTATAAACGTAATAATATATCTCATACCATTGTATGAGTCATTAATAGGGCCAATAATATCAGAATGGATAACTTCTAAAGTATTCATTGCTTTTGGCGTTTCTTTGTTATGAGGTTTCCTTTTCATTTTAGATATTTTGCAATCTTTACACAAAATATCTTTAACTTTATGAATATTTAAATATTCATTTAAATTTTCTATATAATAATGTCCTAAACGTCTATGCCAGATTAATTTACTATTGTAATCTAGCTTATTTACGTTTAAAACATATCTTTTAATATTTTCTTTAATATTATTACAGTGAGTAGCTGTAATAATAATTTCATTATTATTGTTTGAATGAAAAGTTCCTATATTATGAAAATTTTTATCAAACAATAATAGTTTAGGTCTATAATCAGTGGAATTTTCAATTAGCGCTTTAATATTAATTTTAGCTAACTCAATTCCACTAATAATATTTCTAGAAACCTCTTTTGAATATAGAACCCTTTTTAATATTATTTTATTTGCATTTATCATGAAGTGAAATTCTCCATGGCCCTCAAATGTGCATGAAGTATTATTATTATTATAAAACGTGTTTTTTTCTTCTTTATAGTTAATTAGTAAGCTTTTATTATTAGTTAAGTGTTCACCGGCACCTGAATCATATAACCAATATGATTTTTCAATGTTATTTTTATCTGACACTTTAAACTTATTCGATAAGTTAATTGCACACAGTTTTTTAATGTATTTTTTAATCTTTAAATTTTTATTTAATTTTTCTTTGTTATTTACATTGTTATTAGAAAAGTTTTTATCTTTTTTATTTTTAACATTATAAATTTCATCTTCATCATCAAAATACATTGTTTTAATATCATTAAAATCAAAATTTGAATTATAATAATCATTAATATCGTATTTTGATGATTTACCGATGAAATTTGCGCCCTTTTTATTTTGTTTATTATTTTTATAATTATTATTATTATTATTATATTGTTTTGTGTTTTCTAAATATTTGTTAAATTTACTATTTTTATTTTTAATATTATACCAGCACTCTTTAGTATTGTGATTGTTCATGTCACAAATATGACAGTGCTTGGTAATTCTTGGGTTTTTAATATTAAATTTATTATTATTATTGTTATTATGATGATGATTGTTATTTTTCTTTATATGATCTATTTCCATTGGATCATCATCATCATATTTGTTATATTTCCAACCTTTTATATAAGCCCTTTTCTTGAGGTCGGAATCAATTTGGTCGTAGAGTGAGTCAAAAGTGTCTAATTCTTTAAAGACGAATTTATCTGTATATTCTCTTGGAAGAGCTCTATACAGGTATTTAACCTTTTCTTCATCGGATATTTTTAATTCTGAATCGTCCATGACTTTAAAAATATCCTTCATTTGGTCTAAGACATCCATAATCTCTTCTTCCTTGGAGGTAGATAAAGAATTTAATCTGGATATCCAATAAGCTGTGTCATTTTTATCTCCGCCATATTTTCTTTTTAATTTTGATAATATCTGGTAGGCGGATACTATTCCAGCCACTTCTTTGTGTATGGCTGGTGTAATTGAATAAAGGATTATTGATCTTGCTTTTGCGTTATTGATAAGCAATGCTAATTGTTCTGGGGTTGGCTTATCAATATCAATATCCTTTATTAAATCTTCTTTCATATATTTTAATACATTTTCTTTTTGAAATTCGGTACTTAAATAATCAAACCATAAAATGTAGTTTGAAGTACCTTTTAATTTTATAAGAGCGTTGTTGTTGCTCATTGTTTAATTATTCTCTCAAGATTTGAGACTCTTAATCTATTGACTAGCTTAAACGGTAGAAACTCGAGAGAATATCGTGTTATTATATTATTTATTTAATTATTAATTATTTATTCATTTATTTATTTATTACAATTAATTTATTAAGTTAAAGTACACTCGTTTAACATTTGTTTATTACATTAAATTTAAATACATGATCAATACATTAAAATAAACTTATTGTACATTAAATTATTTGTAACTTTATTAATTGTTCTCACATAAATAATACTAATAATAATAATAATAATTAATAATAATAATAATAATTAATAATAATAATAATTAATAATAATAATAATTAATAATAATAATAATTAATAATAATAATTAATAATAATAATAAATATTGAAAATAACAATAATAATAAATAATTAATAATAAATAATAATTAATAATAATTAATAATAATAATAAATATTGAAAATAACAATAATAATAATAATAATAATAATAATAATAATAGTTAATAATAATAATAGTAATAATAATGCCATTATAGTATAAATTTAATAATAAATAATAATAAATAATAATAATATTGAATAATTATAATGAATAATAATAATTAATAATAACAGTAATTAATAATAATTAATAATTAATAATAATAATTAATAATAATAATAATAAGAGATAATAATAATAGTAAGAATAAGAAATAATAATTGATTTTTATTAAAATATTAAGTATAACTTATTTGGATTTTTAATTATAATATATAATAAGAGTATAGATTTTTGTTTTCCATCTATAAAATATTTTAAATGGAAGGGCATGCTACATTTAAAAAAAATAATAATGGTTTGAATATATATTTAATAACAGTATTGTCTATATATTTAATTGAAATAGATTTGTAATTATACATGTAATAAATTTTGATTTTATATATAAAATTTATTTATTCATTTTTTTTAAATACTTTATAACATTATGATGTTAAAATAAATGTTATTCAACTCTAAAAACTATTTAAAAAAAAATGAATAAATAAACTAAAAAAAAAACAATATTCATATACCTGTAAACATTGATGAAAAATAAATAAATAAACAAATATTAAATGTATTATAAATATATATATACTTTTTTTAATCTTTATATAAGTATGATTATCACATTTATTTCTGAAAAAAATTTATATTTAAATAGTGTCAAAATTTATCTTAAAAAAAAATTCCGTATCAATATAAAAAGTCTGTCAATTTTAATTAATTCTATCTTATTCTTATTTTTATAATTAATTAATAATTTATTTATTTTAATTAATTATTATAAATTAATTAATTTATTTATTAATTATTGTTTTATTTATTTATTTATTATTATTTAAAAAATGTTTCCCAGATAAAATATTATATTTTATTAAATTAAAAAATATTTTATTAATTATTTTTTATTGAATTTTTTTTTTCTTTTACCTTTTTTTTTTTTTTTTTTTAGAATTCAATCTCCACATACAAAACAAAAACAAAAAGACAAAAAAGGATAGTGATAATAATAATAAAAAAAATGAAAAAAAAGTTTTTTTATTAATTCTGAAAGAAAACTAATCAATAATTTTCGCTGTATGTTATGTTAAATATAATGTAAAATTAGAATCTCTATTCATTATTATAATAATAATTATAATAATAATAATAATACAAATTAAATTTATTTTATTATAAATAATTCTTTTTTTTTTCTATGTTTTTAATAATAATGAATTTTTATTTATGAATTAAATTTCAAATATAATATTTTTATATTTTATTATTTTATTATTTAAACTTTTGGTATTTTATTTTTTTTTTAAAAAATATAAATTTAATTAAAAGTAGATAGAATGAAAAAAAAATTATTGATTGATTGTTTTTTACCATTATTTTAATAATAATAATATTACTTGGTTTTTATTTTATTTTATTTTATTTTATTTTATTTTATTTTATTTTATTTTATTTTATTTTATTTTATTTTATTTTATTTTATTTTATTTTATTTTATAGACTTATCATCTGTTATATCACATGAATATATCATAATTAAAAAATATATTAACCTCCATACCTTTACTATTTTGACTTCGATGCTTTTTTCGTAGGTTCATATATATATATATATATTTTACATTCAGTACTTAAATCCTAATGTTAAGGCTAATAACAGATCCAGTTTACAAGCTCCATCCACATAGGAACAAGTAGTTTAGCCAAAAGGAAATCAACCAATAATAGAGAGCTGCATCTCCACATTCATTATTAGGATTTTTTAATTCTAACTCAATATATACTAATAATATTATATTTTATGAGGGTTTGATTGAGTAAGCTACACTTCAAATACTTAACCTGAAAACCTTGAAGTAACTTTACTTTGTCATGGTGAAAAATACTTATTTAATGGTGAAAAAAAACCAACGATGCTTGGGGGGGGGTAAAAGTTGGTGTCAAATCAGAAAGCCTTAGGTATACTAAGGTGATACGTCTTAACAACTAGGATAAAAAATTGACTGACAATACTACTTGGTATTTTGATATATCAATTCTTATTTGGTTATTAAAAACCCTCATAAATATTCCTTATTAAATAAAAATAAATAAATAAATAATATATGCTTGTTTTATTCATATATATTATTATTTATTATTATTATTATTATTATTATTTATTATTATTATTATTATTTATTATTGTTATTATTTATTATTATTATTGTTATTATTTATTATTATTATCATTGTTATTGTTATTATTATTATTTATTATTATTATTATTATTATTATTAATTATTATTATTATTATTATTATCAATTATTATTATTAACAATAATATAATTATCAGTATATAATCACATGAAATGAATAGTATAATATCATATGAAATAGTATAAATTAATAATATAACATAAATTTATGATAATTTTTAATTAATTAATTTATATATATATTTATATCTATTATATTTTTTATGATAATTATAGTGAAGTGAATATATGTTTTTAAATATTATAATAATTATTTTATATATCAAAAATAATAATAAATCATAAATAAATAAATATTGAATATTTAAATAAATAAAAAAGCTTTATTAATTTTTTAAATTTGTTATTGTTATTATAATAAAAAAAAAATAAAAAAAATTGATAAAGAAAGAAAATTCCACCAATAAAATTATTGATTAAATTAAACAAAATTTTTAATTAAATTTTGATTGTGGATTTTTTTTTTTTAATTTTTTTTTTTATTTTTTATTATTAATTAAAATTTAACAAAGAATGTAAAAAAACTTTAAAAAAAAAAAAAATTCAAATTTAATACACCAAAACCAAAAGTTTTTTTTTTATTAATTAAAATATTTCTAATAATATTAATAATAATAATAATAATAATAATAGTAATAATAATTATTACTATTATTATTTCTTATTAAAATAAGAAAAAAACGATTAATTTATTAAAATAAATTTTAAAATAAAAATATAAAAAAAAATCTAACTATTAAATATATATTAAAAAAATAAAGGATTTATTATTTTCTTTTATTATACCATTCTATTTTAATATTGTAATAATAATAATAATTAAATTAATATTTTATTTTATTTTTAAATAAAAACTATTAATTATTTATTAACTGTTTATTAATATTAATATAATACAATTTTAAAAAAATATTATAATATATTTATATATAGCGAATTAAAAAAAAGCTTTTCTTCAAATCACTAAAAAAAAAATATAAATATATATATTAAAATATTAAAATATTAAAATTATTCATTAAAATTTCATATATATAGATTATTATCATCTAATTTCTTTTTATTAAGTATTGTTAATACTAATACTAAAATAAATATTGATATAATTTCCCTTTTTATTAAGTATGGTTAATACTAATACTAAAATAAATATTGATATAATTTCCCTTTTTATTAAATATGGTTAATACTAATACTAAAATAAATATTGATATAATTTCCCTTTTTATTAAGTATGGTTAATACTAATACTAAAATAAATATTGATATAATTTCCCTTTTTTCTTTTCTTATTATTATTATAATATTTTTTTTAATTATTATATTTTAAAATTGAAAAGATTAATTTTACTTTTTTTTTTTTTCCTTTTATTAAACATCCTATAATATTATAATATTATATTTTATATAAATTAATTTTTTAGTCTTCTGACGTATTTATATAATATTTATATATTATATAATTTATTAATTATTGATTATAAATATCATTAATAATAACAATAATAAAAATATTCTTTTATTTTTATTTTTATTTTTATTCTTTGGTTCCTTAAAATAAAATCTTTTTAGTATTCCGAACTAATAAAAATTTTAATCTTATTCCGAAAGAAATAAAATAATAATATTTTAAAAAATAATTATGATAAATTGATATTATTTATGAAAATCATAAATTTCAATAAAATATAAAAAAAGTTTATTTAAATAAAGATTCCAATATAAAAACACGTTATTTATATTTATTTTGTTTTGTTTTTTTATAATTAAAGTTTTGTTTTATCTATTTGACTAATTTAATTTTAATTTATTTCTTTATCAAAAACAATTAATTAAAAAATTAAAACATAAAAAAATAAATTAAAAACACGTTAAAAAAGATGGTAAAATAATTAAAAATTAATATTTAAATAATTAAAAAGTAATATTAAATGAAAATAAAAATAAAAATAAAATAAAAAAGTTGAATATGAATATGATTACGTCTTCGGTTAAATTCATAAATTAATTCATAAATTAATTCATAAATTAATTTTAATTTCAATTATAATTTTGATTTTGATTTTGATTTAATTATTAAAATATATTTTCTTTATTTTAATATAATCTTTTTTTATATAATTTTATTTATTAATCAAGAAAAGATAAAAAAAAAAATAACAATAATAAAAATTATAAAAATTATAATTAATGTGCTTTTTTTTATGTTATAATAGATTATCCTACTTTTAAAGATGATTATTTTATATATTTTTATATTTTTATATTTTTATATATTTCAATACAATTTTCATTTTTTAAGAAAATAATAAAAATAATAAAAAATGTTTATAGATAATGGTTTAAAGCAAAAGAAAAAAGTCTCTATTTTTTTTATATATAATATCATATAATTATTAAAATCAATTTTATTTATATTAATAAATAACTTATATATAAAAAAATAAAAAAAAATACTTAAAAGATATAACATCATATTGTTTTTACTTTTTCTTATTTTATTTTATATTTTATTTTATTTTTTATTTTATTTTATTTTTTTATTTTATTTTCCTTTTTTTTTATTAAAAGTAAAATGTGATCATATAATAATAATAATAATAAAAAAGGAATATTAATATTTAATATTATATTTTTGATGCATGACCTTTTTCATTGTTATTTATACAAACCTTTTTTTATTTTATTTTATTTATATGATTACTAATAATAATTAATTTTAATTCATATTTTTCATTAATAATAATAATAATAATTTTTATTCCGTTTAAATTCTAATTAAAAATTTTAGTATTATTATTATAACAATTAATAAATACCTTTATTATTATCATTAGTATTTTCATTATGATATTCAGATTTTTTTAATTAAAAAAAACTATAATAAATATCAACATTAAAAAATTAATTAAATAGATCTAATTTTTTTTTTATAATGTGATCTTAATCTATTGGGTAATTAGGAAAAAAAAAAAAAAAAAGTAAATTTTAATAAAAAAAACAACAAAAAAATCCTATTCCAAAGTATATAAATAATATTTATTAGAGATTTTTTAATGAATAAAGTTTATTAAAATATCAATTTTTATTATTATTATTGTTTGTTTTTCTTTAATAGTTTTAAAGTATAATATTATTAACATTGTTTTTTTTTTCGTTTTCTTTTCTTTTTTTTTTTTATTTTTCCTTCGCTTATTATTATAGATCAAATATTAGTATATTAATTAATTATATAAATATAAATTGATTACTAAATTAAATTTAAATTATTATGGATAGCATGACCTCTTAAATATTAAAAAAAAAGATTTATCCGATTTGTAAAAAAAAAATTAATCAACGATTGTTGTTTTGAATAAAATATAATAAAAAAAAATAATTGATAATAATAATAATTTCTTGGTTTATATATATATATATATATATATAATTTATTGTTTATAATTTATAATTTAATTATTATATGTTTTTTTTATTATTATTATTATTTTAAAAAATAATATTATCATATGAATAACTTATTATTATTATTATTATTAAATATTATTTTATCTTTCTATTAAAAAATTTAAATAATTAATATACTTTTTCTTTTCTCTTTTTCTTTATTTTCATATAATAATTATTTGAATATATACTTTTTTTTTCCATTTTCCTTTTTTTTTTATTATAAAATCTTAAATATTAGTAATTGTTACAGTTACATAGATTTAAATTTTAAATAATTAATTTGTAGTAATAATCATTTTTAATTATTTATTATTTTATTTAAATGAAATTTAAATAAAAAATAATTAATCCAAAAGAAGGATAATAATATTTTTTATATACATTGATAAACAATATTAAAAACTTTGTTTATATATAAAAAAAAACCTTTCGATTATTATTAATAATTAAATAATAATTTTATTTTATTTTAATATAAAATTTAATTCAATTTTATTATTCTTTTTCTTTTTTTCCTTTATGATTTACATTTTTTAATAACCTAAAACAAAACAAAACAACAAAAAAAAAAAGTATTCTAAATTTCCAAATTAATGGTTACCATAATATTAATTAGTTCCGTTTTTTTTTTTTATTATAATTATTTTATTATTAATTTATGAA
Organism: Anaeromyces robustus; assembly: GCA_002104895.1. Classification (NCBI taxonomy): domain Eukaryota; kingdom Fungi; phylum Neocallimastigomycota; class Neocallimastigomycetes; order Neocallimastigales; family Neocallimastigaceae; genus Anaeromyces; species Anaeromyces robustus. Next base: position 4,571 of record MCFG01000624.1, on the reverse strand, counting down.
TTTAGATTAATAGAAAAAAAAGTTTTTAAGATTTATTTCCATCAATATTTAATTTTAATTTTAATTTAAAATGAAAAACAATTATTAAACTTTAAATAAATAAAATAACTTTTATATATAAGAAAACAAAGTTAAATTAATTTATTTAATATAAAAATAATAATTAAAATAATTAATTTTTTTATTTTTTTTTTATTATTTTTTTTATTATTTTTTTATTATTTTTTTAATTTTGTTTATTTCTATATTGTTTGGTCTTTTTCCATTTTATTATTAATTAAATAATTGGAGACTTTTTTGTTTTATTTTTTTTTTAATTTAAAATGAAAAACAATAATAATAAGAAAACCTTGTATTACAATTATTAAAAAATAATTACAGTTATATTAATATTATTCATGATTCATTATTATTAATAATATTGTTATTATCATATCATTATTATTATTATTATTGTAATTATTATCTTCAGGATGAATATTACTTTTTTAAATTATAATAATAATTAGATTATATTTTTTTATTCATTTATTGATAGAAAAAAAAAGTATAAAAGACGAATCTTTTTCTCTTTCTTTTAAAAAACTATAATCAATATTATATATAGAAATAAAATAAAATAAAATAATAAACAGCTATTAATTGAATAAAAAAAATTAATAAATAATATTTTTTTTTTAATCTCTACCTTGTTTTTTTAAATAAATAAAGTAATATAAATTAAATTAAATATATAAATTAAATATAAATAATTTATTTTTATTTTATATAAATAGAAAATATTAACATTATTTTTTTATATATATTTATTTATATAATAAATATATAGTTACGAAAAAAAAAATGCCAAAGACAACTACTACTACTACTTCTAACAATCTTATTAAAACCAGTCAAGAAAAGAAAGTTATTAAAACAAAAGGAAAAATCTTTGATGATTTTATGGGTTATCATGGAGCTATCTGTAATATTCAATTGTCAGAATAATATTTATTGTGTTTATCATAACATAATTAACTTATATTATTTATATAAATAAATAACCCCTTAATATTATTGTATCAACCAATAGAAATAATATTTAATCTTTTATTAAATATAAATAGGAAATAAATTCTCTATTTATTCTTTTGATTGAAAATAGAAAGATAATATGTAGTAAATTATTATAAAATATAATAAAGTATCTTAACATAAAATAATAAATATTTATATATTAATTATGAAAGATTAAGAGTCTCAACTCACTATAATTGAGCTTTATATAATTTAAGTATTAAATTATAAATATTATAAATGATAATTTTTTATAAATAAATATAAACTAACTCATATATATATATATACATATAAATGTTTAACTGAAGAACTAATTAATCAAAATCATTCAAAATAAAAATATTAATTACATAATAAAGTATATAAGAATGTAAAAATTTTTGAAATTATATTTTTGTTTGAGCTGAATCTTGTCAACCAAACATTTATATCTAAGCTGAAATTATGTCAGCCAAAAATTTTTTTGAACTGAAATTATGTCAGTCATATCATTTTTAAGATTAAGTCAGCCACATTTATTTGAGCTGAATTATATCCTTTAAGATTAAGCCAGCTACATTTATTTGAACTGAATTATATTCCATTAAAATTATAATATTAATAATACCTTATTTCTAAATGATATTTTATTTTTACTTGAGCTGTTTATAAAAATTATGTCAGCCAAGTATAAATAATTAGAAATAAATTAACCAGTAGAGTAATTAATATAAATAAAACTAATAAAATAATAATATTAATTAAACAATATTATATGTACATGAAATATTAAAATTAAATTATAACTAAAATATTTGTATAAATTTTCATATAAAATTAAATTTAAAATAATATAAATATATATGAAATAAATTCACCAACAAACCAATCAAAAATTTTTTTAAATTAAGTAATATCTAAAATTAAATCTATTAATTAAATTAAAATATAATTAAATATAATTAAATATAATTAAATATAATTAAATATAATTAAATATAATTAACAAAATTAAAAAATCAAATAAACTAAAAATAATATAATGACCAATCAAATATAATTAATAAAGGTAAATACAATAAAAAAATAAAAAAAAAAATAAAAAAACCAATCAAAATTTTGATGTTAGATAATATCTAAAGAATAATAATAACTACAATAATAAAATAAATAAAGATTTATTTATATTAAACATAAATTAATAACAATAATAAGATAAATAAACATTTATTTATATTAAATTAAACATAATTAAATAACAATAGCAAATAATATCAATATAACTCCCCTGAATCAGAAATGTGACATAAACAATCTATAAATAATACCCTATATAATAAAAAGGGGGATAACTAAAATATTTATACTATGTATGAATAATAGTTGTAAATAATATTATTACATAATTTTTTTTTCTTATAAATACAGTTTTTTTTTCTCTATTTTCATTGCAAAAAAAAAAAAAACAATTACAATAATTAAATATTGAAAATATATTAAACAAAATAAAATGCCAAGGCCGAGAAATCAAAATCACACCATAAATATTGAAGAAGATAATAGTACGAAAGGTATTACATTCAACTATTCAGAAAGCTTCAATAGAATAGTCGAATTATCTACCGACAATTATACTGAATGGAGAACAAACATAATGTACCTATTATGTATTAATAATTTAGACAGATATGTAACAGAAGAAAAGGTAGTAAAATTAAGAAAAAGGGACATAAAAGAAAATTTAAATCAATACACTCAAGACAAATTTGATGAATCTTTAGTCTATGAAAAATCTACCTCCGAAGATGATATAAAAAATGATATTTTAGTAAAATGGATAATAACTAACAGTTTAGGTGAAAAAACAAAAAGTATAATTCAAAGTCAAAATAAAACTGCTTACCAAATCTGGAAATTACTAAATAAATCATTCACTCGTAGTTCAGAACACAAAAAAGCAGACTTAAAAGACAAAATTGACAATATGAGATTTAATATTGAAGAAGATATCCATATTTTCATTGCCACACTACAAAACTTGATTGACGAATTGGAAAATATAGATGGAGACATTCCTGATAACATGAAAGCAGGAATACTAAATAGAGCCCTTCCAGAAAACCTAAGGTTCATAAATGTTTTTCAATTTAAAGATAACTGGGAAAAATGTAAAGACTATGTAAAAAATGTCATTCCGGATATAATATTCTCAAATATAAAAGAAACCACTAATCCGAGGAAACTACTAAATGAAGCATTAAGTGTCGAATCCAACAAATTTAATACAAAGAGAAAAACAACTCAGCAAACAAAAGGAAAGAGAAAAAATGGAAGGTGCCATATATGTCACAAGTATGGCCACTATTCTTCAGACTGCTGGTATAGCAAAAGAAATAATAAAACGAAGTCAAGCCAAACTAGAAAGTATAAATCTACTAAGAAGAATAAACCTCCACATAACTGGTCTAAACATATTCAAAACAAATATAGGAATAATTCATTTAAAAACAAAAAGGACAGTAATATTTATGCTAATGCTTTCGTAAAAGACTACAATACTGAATCTGATTTAGAAGTAAACTGTATAAATACAAAGACCAATCCTTCAAACACACAAGACCCAGAAACTAATAAAGTATCATGCTGGATTCTAGACTCAGGAGCCTCCATCCATACTACTTACATGTTAAGCTTACTTGTAAATATTAAACCATGTAATGAATCAATTACTTTAGCCAATGGAACTACAGTAAAATCAACTTATATTGGAGAATTTATAGGCTATATAAATAACCATAAAATAAAATTAAATAGCATTTATTACACACCAAAAATCAATAAAAATCTAATTTCAATAAGTTTACTCTTAAAACAGAATTTTAAAATAATTTTCAACAATAATAATAATAACCTTATTGCTACAATAATAAATCAACATGGAACCAAGATTACAAACATTAAAGCTGATAAATCAAATACATATAAATTATGGATAACAAAAAATATAATAAATTATCATTCCAACAACAATAATTTTCAGAACAACGACCTTAGTATTTACCATATATATTCTAACAATAATATGCAATTATGGCATAGAAGGTTATGCCATTTTGATATAGCAAAATTAAAAAACAAATTATCAAAAATCAATACATCTGAAAAATGTCAAATTTGCTCAAACTCAAAGCTAAAAAATAAACCATTTAAATCAATTAACAACAGATCAAAAAACACATTCGACCTAATACACATGGATTTAATTGGACCATTAGAAAAATCATTATACAATAATAAATACATCCTTACCATACTTGATGACCACTCAAGATATGCATGGACATTATTCCTTGAAAGCAAAGGAGATACTTTTAATAAATTTCACATATGGTATTTGCAAATAAGAAACTTATTCAATTGCAACATTAAACAAATTCGTACAGATAATGGTACCGAATTTTCAAATTATCATTTTAAAAACTTCTGTATATGTAATGGTATTATTCATCAATTTACCATCCCTTATTCTCCAC
>MCFG01000623.1:7500-21938 GCA_002104895.1 Anaeromyces robustus | reverse complement strand
TTCCTCCAGTATTATCTATTATTATCTATAATATTTTACTGGTTTTTATTTTTTTTTTAGTATCATTTTTTTTCATTATGTGTTTTTTTTATGATTCATGTATTTTAATATTTAAATTCAATAAAGTTGACGTACAAATTGTGTGCCATAAAAAAAAAAAAAAAAAAATTGATATGAAATTGTTAAATATTGAATTTTAAAGTATAATAAGATTAATAATGAACCTTCTTTCCTTTATTTTATTCCGACACAGATTCGAATGGTATGCCCTAGAAGTTTAATTTCTTTCCTTTTTGGTTAATTAATACTTCTAATTTTATTAATAACTGTAATAAATTTTATTATTTTCTGTTATATCTTTTATTACTTTTATTTATTTTATTTTACATTTCATGTATTGTATATTCTTTACTTTAATGTAATCTATATTTCACATAAATATAAAAGTTTTAAAAAATTTTTAAATATTTATAAAAGGATTTCATTATACAGACTAAAGAAATATAGAAATTTCTCAATAATTTTGGGTGACATTTACTATTAATTTATCAATAAAGATAAATTAATAATAATCAAAATATAATAACATAACGAAGTAAATAAAATATATATAATATTTATTTTTAATATATATGTATAATACACAATTATAATAATAATATATATAAATTAAAAGATATATAATAAATATAATAAATATAATAAATAAATAAATAAATAAATAAATAAATAAATAAATAAATAAATAAATAAATAAATAAATAAATAAATAAATTAATTGTTCTTTTATGAAATTATTATTTATTATTATTTTTTATTTATTTATTTATTTATTTATTTTTATTTATTTTTTTAAAGAAAATATTTAATATTTTTTCTTTTTTTCCATTTGTAATAACGGAATTATTTTTAATTTTATACTAAAAATTATAAAAAGATTAAAAAGATTAAATAAACGGCCAAATTTTAATTAAAACCACAATAGAATGCAGTAGAATGAGAACAAAAATAATGAAATAACATATTATAAATTAATGTATATTAATGAATATTAACTATTTGGAATTAAAAGAAATAATAATCTTGCACATGAAAATAAAAGTATTCAAACTAAAATCGAACAATTAACTAATAATAGAATAAATAATATTTTATATATTTATGATAATTATTCAAAATAATAAAAAAAAAAAATTTATTCTTTAGAATATAGAGAAATAAATTAAAAACTAAAAGAATTAAATTTAGTTAATTTTAGAAGAACATAATAAAATAATAATAATAATAATAATAATAAGTTACTTATTTATTAATAAAACAAAACCAAATATTAATAATTTATATAATAAACGTTCTTTAAATAATCCATTATTTAAAAGTTAACACCTTAAAAAAAAAAAAAAATTGAAATTATTATAATAAAAAAAAATCATAGATTACCATATAATAACAAATAATCAATTATATTTATAGCATTTGTTTTATATTCATATATTTAAAATAATAAGTAAATATTAAAATATATTGTTATATAAATTTCTTAATAATAAAATATTTCTTTTTTTTTTTTATTATTATTATTACTATATATTGTTATATTAATTAAAAAAAACAATTTTTTATTTAAATAATATAATATTTATTTATAATTTAAAAGAAAAAAAAATTAATTGAATAGATTTTCTAATATATTAAAAAAAACATTCTACAGCAATTTAATTTATATTTTATAAAATTAAGAAAATAATTAAAAATGTCTCAGTCACAGTATACCTATAATAATTTTCAAACACAATCACAAATTATCCAAGATGTCGTATATACCCAACAACCAACATATCAAGCAACGACACAATTTCAATATCCTCTTCCAGGACAAGAATCAGTTATAATGACTATGAATCAATATCCACAGACTTTTAATTCTGTTTTGTCTGTAAACCAAAATCAAAATCAAAATCAAAGTAAATATAATAATAATGATGAATAGTTTAAATTAATAATATAATTATTATAATTAAACAATAATTTTAAATATTTCTATATATTTTATTTATTTATTTATTTACTTATTTATTTTATTTATTTATTTTATTTATTTTTTTATATATTTATTTATTTATTTATTTATTTATATATTTTATTTATTTATTTTGTTCGGATTATTTTTTTCTTTTTTTAAAAAAAAAAATAAAGCAACTACAAATTTAAATAAGAAAGAACCCGATATTCCAAATACAAACTTGTCAAAACAGAAACTATCAAAAACTATTAAACCTGTTAATAAAAAAATTAATAATAATAATAATAATGTTCCATCAAAAAATGTTCCTATAAAAAATGTAATAACAAAAAATGATAAAAAGAAACCAGAAGAAGAGAAAAAATTAAATCCAGGATCAACTGCTTTTCCTGAAGATCCTATAGACTTGGAAAGAAATTCTGGTGTTCCAGAATTTATTAAAAAATTATATAGGTAAAATAGGATATAGATGTTTATTCTAAATTAAAATAGAGATAAAATAAATATAAATTATAATTACTATAAATTTATATAAATAATAATAAATAGATAAATATATATAATTTTATTTAGTATAATTTTAATAATATATATATATTATTTAATAATGTTTTAAAATTAATTAATAGATTGTTAGAAGATCAAAGTTATAAAGAAATTATTACATGGGGTGATAAAGGTGAAACATTTGTTGTAAAAGATCAAACAGAATTTTCAAGAAAAGTTCTTCCAAAACATTTTAAACATAATAATTTTGCTAGTTTCGTTAGACAATTAAATAAATATGATTTCCATAAAGTAAAAGTTGACAAAATAAATTCATATGGTGAAAATGTAAATTTATATATATATATATATATATATTACACATATTATTATTCTTTATATATATATATTAATCATTATTATTTTTATCTTTTAATTATTATTATATATTATTATTATATATTATTATTATATATTATTATATACTATTATTATTATATATAATTATTATATACTATTATTATTATATATTATTATTATATACTATTATTATTATATATTATTATTATATATTATTATTATATATTATTATTATTATATTATTATTATTATATATTATTATTATTATTATATATTATTATTATATTACTATTATATATTATTATAATTATACATTAGGTTTTGGAATATAAACATCCATATTTCCAATTTAATAAAAAAGATCAATTAGAATTAATTAAAAGAAAAGTTTCAAATAAAAATGGAAAAGTACCTGAAACTAAAGCTGGTAATACAGATAAAAATATACAACAACAAGTCAATGATTTAATAGAAATCGGTTTATCATTATCTAATAATTTAGAACAATTAACAACTACATATAATGATTTTTCAGATAATTACATTAATTTTGGAAAATATATGGAATTGCAATCAAAAACGTTAAAAAGTTTAGTCGATTTTGTCGTTGGTAAAGAAATAAATGAACAACCAAATAAAATAAAACATAATAATAACTTTAAAAATTTATTGAATGACTATAGTGCATGGAATTCAAATTCACAACTTGTTAAAAATAGCTTTATTAGATTCCAAAATGATGTTAATAGAAATAAAGAACAAATGACGGCTACAAAAGAAAAAATAAATTCACTTAATGATAAATTAAAAGAATCTTTATTCTCTGTAAAATTCATGGATACAAAATGTTCAATTAACCCAACAGATACTACAACGACTGATAATATATTAAAAAGTAATAAAGAAAAACATCCTCAAACTAATTCTATTATAATGAATCCAACAATAGATTCTTCTATAATAGAGACAAAAACATCTATAAAATTAGATCCATCTACATCAACAACAAATACAAATACAGCAACTAAAATAAAAACATCACCACCTACACGTACAGTATCTAGGCCATTAATAAATTCTAATTTAAAGACTACTACAAGTCTTGTAAAGAGTCTAAAGAAACCAAAATGGTAAATGATTAAATATTTAAATAAATAAATATATAAATATATATTGAAAAAAGAATATTTTATATAAAGATATTAAAAAAAAAATAAAATCTAATAAAAAAAAATAATAATCAATAATCAATAATTAATAACTAATAATAATGAATAATAATAATTATATTAATTATAATAATAATATTATTAATAATATTAATATTTTGTAATTAATTTATATATAAATCATTTTATATAAATCATTTTATATAAATCATTTTATATAAATCATTATATATAAATCATTTTATATAAATCATTATATATAAATTGTAAATATTATAGGTCACAACCACCAAATGTTTTAATTGTAGATGATGATGTTAATTATCGTTTGATTTCATCAAGAATCTTAAAAATCTTTGGATGTAATTTTGATGTTGCTAATGATGGACAATCTGCTATTGAACACATGGGTGGTAAAAAGTATGATATTGTATTAATGGATATTCATATGCCAAGACTTGATGGTGTTACTGCTACTAATCATATTAGACGTTTTGATCAATTTACACCAATTATTAGTATGACTTGTGATACATCTGAAAAGGATTGTATTATTTATTTACGTAGTGGTATGAATGATATATTGAAAAAACCATTTAATAAAAATGGTTTACTGAATGTTATTGAAAGGTAAAAAAATTTTTTTTTTTTTTTTTTTTTTTTTTTTATAATTTTATAAATTTGATATTACTATTATTTTAAAAATAATAATAATAATAATAATAATAATAATAATAATAATAATAATAATAATAATAATAATAATAATAATAATAATAATAATAATAATAATAATAATAATAATAATAATAATAATAATAATAATAATAATAATAATAATAATAATAATAATAATAATAATAATAATAATAATAATAATAATAATAATAATAATAATAATAATAATGATAATAATAATTTTTATATAATTTTAGATATTGTTCTCATTTAAGACAAATGAGCGAAAGTTCTCTAGATTCAGGATTCACAAAAACTATTACTATGATTGATAATAATAACAACAATAACAATAATAATATCAAAAATAACAATAAGAAAAATAAATTATTTGGATTAAATTGGAATAATGTAGAAACATCTAAGGGTAGAATTACTGAATTACATGATGAAGATATTACCAATTCTACTACTACTTCTACTACTACTACTACAACTACTACTACTACAACAACAGCAACATCAACTGCAATTACTACTACTACTACTACTAATAATAATAATAATAATAATAATAATAAAAACAATAATAATAGTAATTCTTCATCTAATCCATTAAAAAATAATAATGTAAATATTGTTACTACGGCTACTCTTCCTTCTATTGTTACCACAGGTAGTATTATTACTTCTACTACAAGTAGTATTAATAGTCCTACTACAAACAGTATTAATACTTCCACTAATAATAGTATTAATGTTGGTCCAACTATTTCCAATGTTAACCCAGCTCATCCATCTTCATCCTCTAATTCTGTTCTTATATCTATGTATAATAATAAAGTTAATAATAATAACAATACTGCTGCTACTACTACTACTGCTACTTTAGATCCTAATTCAATTAATCCATCAATTAATACTATGATTATGCCAAACTTTAATCTTAATATGCAACCACAAATTGCTTTACCTGATACCCAAAATATTAATGTACAATATTATTCTACTTTAACTAATCCAACAATAATATCAACTCATCAAATCCAATCACCTCCAAATCATATACAAACAAATTTATCACAAATTATTCCAAATACTACCAATCCAAGTATAGATTCTAATGTTTTACCAAATACCATTCTAATTAATAATTTAGTATTACCAACAAATCAAAATCCTACAACATATTTACCAAATAATCCAAATTCTATATTAGGAAAACGTAAAGCAGAAACAGATTTAAGATTAATAAATAAATCCATTAATACATAAAATCATTAAAATATATATATATATATATATATATATTAAAAATGAATAATTGATAAAGAAATTATATATATATATATATATATTTGTATTGAATAATAATAATTTTTATTATATATTATTATTACTACATAATAAACCTTTTTTTTTTTTTTTATTCCATTATCCTCCTTTTTTTTTTTTTTTTAATTACTATTATAATAATTATTATTACCTATCGGTTTCTTTTTTTTAAATAATATATACTCTTCTATTATTTTATCAAATTAACACATAATAAATATATATGTATATAAAAACATTAATTTATACCTCATTTAATCCATAAAAAAAAGCTATCTCTATTTCTTTTTTCTTTTATATATAAAATTTTTTTAAATATACATATTAATTAATAATAAATAAATAAAATAATAAATAATAATCATAATAATAAATTATAATTTATTTTTATGTTTGATGTATTGTTTTATTAAACATTTACTTATATATTACCCAAAAAAAAAAAAAAAAAGAAAAGAAAAAAATTACTTGATTAATAATAATAATTTTTTATTATATATTATTATTATTACTACATAATAAACTTTTTTTTTTCATTTCATTATCTTTTTTTTTTTTTTTTTTAATTATTATTACCTATTGATTTCTTTTTTATATATATAATAAATACTCTTCTATTATTTTTTCAAATTAACACATAATATATATATATTTATATATATAAATATTAATATTTATACCTTATCTAATCTATATAAAAAAAAAACTATCTCTATTTCTTTTTTCTTTTATATATAAAATTTTTTTAAATATACATATTAATTAATAATAAATAAATAAAATAATAAATAATAATCATAATAATAAATTATAATTTATTTTTATGTTTGATGTATTGTTTTATTAAACATTTACTTATATATTACCCAAAAAAAAAAAAAAAAAGAAAAGAAAAAAATTACTTGATTAATAATAATAATTTTTTATTATATATTATTATTATTACTACATAATAAACTTTTTTTTTTCATTTCATTATCTTTTTTTTTTTTTTTTTTTAATTATTATTACCTATTGATTTCTTTTTTATATATATAATAAATACTCTTCTATTATTTTTTCAAATTAACACATAATATATATATATTTATATATATAAACATTAATATTTATACCTTATCTAATCTATACAAAAAAAAAAAACTATCTCTATTTCTTTTTTCTTTTATATATAAAATTTTTTTAAAATATATACATATTAGTTAATAATAAATAAATAAATTAATTAATTAATAATAATAAATTATAATTTATTTTTATGTTTGATTAATTGTTTTATTAAACATTTACATATGTAAATGTTTAATAAAACTATTTGGGTAATATATATATATTACCCAAATAATAAAAAAAAGTAAATATTTTTTTTATTTTTTGTAATGACGGAATGTTACACTAAGAATTCTTAAAAAATATATATATATATATAAATTAAAAAATCTAAATTTTAATTAAAACTATCATTTAGTATAAGTATGAGTAGAAGAAAAAAAAAATAATTAATGAAATATTATATTATATAAAAAGAGTATCATACTATCATACTATATAAAAATATTTTATCTACATAATATATATATATACATATATACATAATATAAAGAAATAAAAAAACAAAAAACAATACTAATAATAATAATAATATTTATATATTTATTATAATTAGTTAATAATAAAATAAATAATATTTTATATATTTTTTGATAATTATTTAAAATAATAATAAAAAAGTTTTTTTTTTTATAAAAAAGAAATAAATTATTCATCTTATTTATTAAATATATATTATTATATATATATCTTATATTATTTAATGATGTCAATTATACCTATATTTTCAACTCTATATATATACTTATAAGCCCTAACTACAAATGTACATTTTTCATCTCTATTAACAAATAAAACTTGGATATATTTTGATTATAAATAAAAATTATTTAATTGAAAAGGAATTATAATTAAAATTTGTCCAACTAAAAAAAAAACTAACAAAAAAATAATTATAAAAATAAAAAATGAATTAATTCATTTATTATTATTTTGAAAGACAGATTTTTTTTAAAAAAAAAAAAAAAGTATCAATAAATATTATCATAAATTTTAAATACAAATTATTTTCTTTTATTATTAAAAAAAAAAGAATAAGTAAATAAGGAAATAAGGAAATAAATAAAAAGATAATAATAAGTAAATATTCTGTGTGCCTATATATATAATGTGCTGCGTTTTATGTTTTTTAAATTTTTATAATTATTTTCTATTTGAGGGGATATTTTTTGTTTATTAAAGTACTTACTAATAATTTTTATTTATTAGTAAGTACTTTAATAAAATATCCAATTTAATAAAATGAAATAAAGGATTAGAACAATTCAATTAAAAATATTATCATAATCATTATATAAAAAAAAAAATAAATAAAAAAATATGTATATAAATTATTTATGTATTATATAAATATTTAGAATTAAAAAAAAAAAAAAGTTAAAAAATATTTTTGAAGGAATAATCTTTTGTATACATATAATATTAGTATATTTTCATATTTTGGTAATTATTATTGGTATATCCAATAAATAATTATATATAAGAAAGAATTTATTTTTTTTTTTTATAAAATTATATGCAATATAAAAAAAGTTAAATTATAAAAAACAATGGGAAAAAAAATTTTTTTTTTTTAATTTGGATACATTATTTTGAAATAATAACAATATTTATTATTTAAATAATAATAAAAATATATTAAATGATGTATTAATAATATTTAAATCTCTTTTTTTTTTTTTTTTTTTTTTTTTTTTTTTTAATTATATTTAATTAATTCATTTATTATATATTTATTAAATAAAATAATAAATAGACTAAATAAATAATATGAATAATAATTTATAAATTATCAAAAAATTATGAATATATAATTTACTTTTGATATAAATAAACATATGAATAAATATAATACTATTAATAATAATAAATAAAAGTGTTTCTTTAATGAGTATAACACATATTTATTAATAAAAAAAAATGAAATATTAAAGTATGGTTATATTAAGATAATATTCAAGATATTATTAACACAAAAGTAAAATAATATTAAAAGAATAAAATTAAACTTATTTTATTATAACTTTTATTTATTATAATATTTCTATTACAATTCTTAATTTTTTTTCTTTCTAATTATACTATTTTCTTATTATACTATTTTCTTTTATTTATATATATATATATATATATATATATTTTTTTTTTTTTTTTTTTGTATATTATTTTGAATTTTTTTTTTTTTTTTAAATCATTCAAACTTTGTGTCTCTATTTCGGATATTTTGCTTTAAATCACACAAAATATGTGTCTTGACTTTAGATTTTTTTGTTTTAAAATACACAAACTTTGTGACTTGACTTTGGATCGTTGTTACACACCCAGCGATAACCATCCCTGGCTTCAGCTCTTAAAGAAGCAGAATCACCACATTGTGCAAATTTTCCAGTCCATAATATATCAAAATCAATTTGGATACATTTACCGGCTGGTACGCTTCGATTATTACCAGTGCATGCCTTTACACATTTGGCGTCTGTTACTAAACCTGAAACCATACAACTCAAAAAGAGAGCGAGCACTAAAAAAATAAATTGTTTCATGATTGAAGTAATATAATAAATTTTTGTACTTGATTATAAGAATAGAAGTAAGTAATTTTTTTTAGTGTTTTATTATTTCTTCTTATTTATTTCTTTTTAAATTTTAATTATTTTATTTTACTTTTTTTTTTTTCTATTACAAAATCACTTCTATTTATACTTTTTTTTAAATTTCGTTTAATGATAATATTTTTAAACATTATGTTACTATATTATTGTCATTATTGTTTTTTTTATAATGTGTTTTTCATAAAAACTTTATAATCTATTGAATCTATATTATTATTTATTTTATAATGTATAACTTAATAATATTTTTATATTGAATATATATATATTATTTAATATTATAAATAATATACTATTAATATTATAAAAAATTATTATATAAAATTAATATATTTAAGAATAAATTATTATTACGTTACATCAATTGGAGTGTTTCGTCTTTTATGTAATTATATTAAATATATTAAAAAGTAAATTAAAATTTATTAATGAAAATTAAATAATATACAATCATTAATGTAACCCACAAAAATTTAGAATTGAGTTATATCATTATAATATTAATGAATAAAATAATAATAATAAAATATATAATAAAAAAGAATTATTATTATTAAACAATAATATGAACTTCTTAATAAGGAATATTGAGGTCAGATATTCAAGAAATTTAATTTAAACATTTCATAAGTAATTCTCTATTAGGTATAAAACATTTTGCGTATAAAACATTTTGCGTTTAAAACAAATTTAGATATATAAATATAAAATTTTAATAATTTAATTTAAATAAATATTGTAATACCCGCAAAAATTTTGAATCGAGATATATAATATTAAAATATAATAAAAAATTATTAATATTTAATAATATAAACTTCTTAATAAGGATTGCTAGGTTAGATATTCAAGAAATTTAATTTAAACATTTCATGAGTAATTTTCCATTAAGACATCTTTATATCTAAATTTGTTTTATACCAAAATATTTTATACTTAATAGAAAATTACTCATAAAACATTTAAATTAAATTTCTTGAATATCTAACCTAGCAATCCTTATTAAGAAGTTTATATTATTATATAATAATAATAATAATAATTCTTTTTTTATTATATTTTATTATTATTCTTTTATTCATTAATATTATAATTATATATATTGTTTCCAAATTTTTATGGGTTATTTATTAATGATTGTATATTATTTCATTATCATTAATAATACATCTTAATTTTAATTTACTTTTTAATATATTTAATATAATTTACTTGAAAGACGAAATTCAATTTATTTTAATTATTAATTATTACATATTTTTACACTTAATTATAAAAACGAGATAAGATGTAGATTTCAATTTTATTTTATTTAAACATGCTCTTTATTTTATTTTTATATTGTATATATATTTTATAATTATTACATATTACTATAAAATACTACATGAAAATTTACTACATAAATTTTATTGAACTTATGATATTACAATATTTATTATTATAGAATTATTTTATAATGTATTATAAGTATAAAATATAAAAATAATATTGAACTTTATTTCAAACAATTATTTTAAAATTTGGGAAAAAAAAAAAACATTTTAATTAATTAATTAATTAATTAATTAATTAAAAATTTTTTTATTATTAAAGCTGGAATGTACACGTCATATCATATTAATTATTTATTATTATATAATATTTTATTTACTTTTATTTTTATTATTAAACTATTAATTAAATGATAATAAGAATCATATTTATATTATTAAGATTACATTATTCTTTTATTTCTTTCTTTATTATATTAATATTATTTAATATAATAAATATGGAAAAAAATAGAGTAAGATCAATAAGTTGTATTTGTTTGTTAAAAATATATATATATATTTATAAACTTTTATAATAATTATAAAAGGATTTTTGTAGTAAATATAATATATATATAATAAATAATTTTTATAAATTATGTATTTCTTTTGAATGGAATGGAATGATTTTTTTTATTTAATTTTTTTTTAAATAAAGATTTAGTATTAAATAGGATTAATCTCTTTTTAATTGTTTATTTTATATATTATTATTATTATTTTTTTAATTTTTTTTTTAATATTTTATACTATTTTAAAACAAAACAAAACAAAACAAAAAATAAAATAATATAAATAATAATAATATTAGAACAATATAAAAATAATTATATTATATATAAAATTTTAAAATTTAAAAAAAAATTATACTTAATTATATTTAATAAGAATTCATCTATATTAATTAAAAATGAAAAAAAAAAAAAAATAATTAAAATTTATAGAGTTTATAATTTATATTAAGAATTGATTTTTATAGAATTAATAAGAAATAATGATGATCAACCTTAAAATAACAAAATACAACAAATTAAAACAAAGTAATATAAAATAAGAAATAAATTAAAATGAAAAATAAAGTAAAATAATAAAAACAAAACAAAGTAATATAAAATAATATAAAGTAAAATAAAATATAAAGTAAAATAAAATATAAAGTAAAATAAAAAAAATAAAGTAAAATAAAAAATAAAATAAAATAAAATAGAATAACAAAAATAATTTTGTGAAAAAATTGTGCGGCTATATCTTTACATATCAATAATATATTTAAATAGAATAATAATGATAATAAAAAATTAGAAAAAAAAAAAAGAAGATATTAAAGTAATAAAATAAAAAGATCATAAATAAATAAATAAATAAATAAATAAATAAATAAATAAATAAATAAATAAATAAATAAATAAATAAATAAATAAATAAATAAATAAATAAATAAATAAATAAATAAATAAATAAATAAATAAATAAATAAATAAATAAATAAATAAATAAATAAATAAATAAATAAATAAATAAATAAATATATATATAAATAAATAAATAAATAAATAAATAAATAAATAAATATATATATAAATAAATAAATAAATAAATAAATAACTAAATAAATAAATAAATAAATAAATAAATTAAATAATAAAAAAAAAGTAATCCCATAAGATTAATTAATCAACTAATTAATTAATTAATTAAAGTATCTAAACAAAAAACTTATTTAAACTTTTTTTTTTTTAAAAAAAATATCATATTCATATGAAAAGAGGCAATAAAATAATATTAAATATTAAATATTAAATATTAACTATTTATAATTAACAAATAACAAATAACAAATAACAAATAATAAAAAAACTAATAACTAATAACAAATGTTAATAAATAATAATTTAATAATTTTTTTTTAAAATATTTTACATTTTACTTTTCATCATCAAAATATTTTATTTAATCCTACATAAAAAATCATATTAATCATATTAATTAAGATAAGATGAGTAATAAATAACATCATACAGTATTAACTTGAATTTATTTAATTTATTTATTATTTATATATAAATAAATTTATTATAAATAATATTGTTATATTTATTTTAAAGGTGTATGTTTTTTTTTTTATATTTTATTTTTTTTATTTCAATTTTTATTTTTTTTTTAATATTTAAAATAATCAATGGATAAAGTTTTTATTTAAATATAATAATAATAATAATAATAATAATAATAATAATAATAATAAATTAACTTTTTAGTGAACTATTAATTATTCATATTAATCATAATTTTTTATAAATTACATTTATATTTAGATTTATATGAATACACTTTTGCTATTGTTTTCTATTAATTATATAATTTATAACAAATACTAAATAATAATACTAAATAATAATTAATAATTAATAATAAATAATAATTAATAAATAATAATAAATAACAACAAATAATAAATAATAATATAAATAAGGCAGTATATAATAATATAAGGCAGTATGTAATAATAAATAATATTAATATTAATAAATTTTTTTTTTCCTTTTAATAATGGCCATAACGGAAATAGTAAATAAGAAAAACGGAAATAAAAATAAAAAAGAAGTTTATGATTAATAATTAATTAATTAATTTATTAATTAATAAATTAATTAATAGTAAAACATATATTTAATGATTTAATGATAATATTAATATAATTAAAAAAAAAAGATTATTGATTTTTTATTTATTATTTATTATTTATTATTTTTTTTTTAAATATTCAAATAAATAGGAAAATATTTAGTGATTATTTTTTTTAAATTTTTTTTTACATATTTTTATACAGAAAATAAATAAAAAATTAATTTTTTTATTTGTTAATCATTCATAAATAATAATAAAAATTTTTAATTTAAATTTTTACATATAAAAGGAAATATTAAAATAAATTATTTTTAATTAATTGGATGATTCATTTAATAATAAATAAATAAATAATAAATAAATAAATAAATAAATAAATAAATAAATAATCAAATAAATAATAAATAAATAAATAAATAAATAAATAAATAATCAAATAAGTAAATAAATAAATAAATAAGTAAATAATCAAATAAGTAAATAAATAAATAATAAATAAATAAATAATAAATAAATAAATAAATAAATAATAAATAAATAAATAAATAAATAAATAAATAAATAAATAATAAATAAATAACAAAGATAAATAAATAAATAATCAAATAAATAAATAAATAAATAATATAAAGATTTATTTATTATTTATATATTCATTTATTTAATTTTTTTATAATAAAAAAATCCAATAATATTTTAATCAGAAAAAAAAAAAAAAATA
>MCFG01000623.1:0-5000 GCA_002104895.1 Anaeromyces robustus | reverse complement strand
AGTCATTAAAACATCTTAAAAATCATAGAACTACTTTGCTAAGCTACTTTGCTAATTTTAAAATAATAGTAAAGTTGCTTAACAAACGAAATAAAGTATATATAATTATTTCTTATTTATTTTTTATTTATTATTAATATTTATAATAATTTCTTAATCATTTCTTATTTATAATTAATATTTATAATTCTTTTTTATTGATTATTATCTTATTTTTTATTCATTATTTATAATTAATTCTTTTTTATGATTAGTTGAAAAAAAATATATCTTTTTTTAAATTATTATTATTTTAATATTTTAATATTATTTAAAATATGTTTACTAAGAATAATTTAAAAAAAAAATTTTTTTCTCAATTTTCATATGATTTTTTATGATTTTTTATTTATTAATTTATATTAATAAAAAAAATTTTTTTAATAATTAAAATATTATTAATTAATAATTTTTTTTTCATTAAATATTAAATATAAAAAAATTTTTTTTTAATATTTTATTATTTTTTTAATTAATATAATTTTTTTCATTAAATAAATAGTTATTTAACATTAGTCTAGTTTTTAATCTTTCAAAGTTTGGTTTTAAAAATAGAATAATTAATTTACTTATAATAATGAAAGTAAAATAAAAAAGTAAACAAAAAGTAAACAAAAAAAAAAAAACTATCCTACTATTAATAGAGTATAGTCTTTTTATTATAGAAAGAAAAATTATTTAGACTAAATGGTTATTATTGTCAATTTTATCATAAAGTATCAGAATTGCATTTATATATTGAGTTAATTATATTTTATGTAATCTAAAACATATTATATATAATATAATATCATTAACTCAATATTTAAAGTTTAAAAATAAAGCATTTTATTTGTTTTTCTTTTTTATTCTTATTTTTAAAGAATAATATATATATATTTATATATTTATGTATAAAAAGGAAAATTATAAAAAAAAGAAAAAAAAAAGGATAAAGTAAAAAAAAAAGGAATATTTTTTTTTAATAATAAAACCTTAGATATTAAATTAGTATCCAATAAAATCAATACATAATACATAATTATATATATTATATATATATACAATTATTTAAAAAAAAAAAATAAAATAAATAAAATAGAATTATGAAATTTTAGAATATCACTATAGAAAGTTTAATAAAGTAAATTATTAAGGGTGAAGGAAATGTTTTATTATAGAAAGTCTTGGATTCAATAAAAAAAAAAAAAATAAACTTTTTAAAATATATATATATTTTTATTTTACAACTTTTGGATAATTATAATAAAAAATAGTATATATATATGTAAAATAATATATATTAATAATATATTATTATATATTATTTTATAATAATAATGTAGAAGAAGAATTTATAATTTTTTTACTGTTTATTAATTATTATTTTGGGAATTATGTGTGTAGGTGTAAATATCTGTTGTATCATTATACAAGTACTATTTTATATATATAAATTATATAGAAAATATATAGAAAACATATAATACATTATATTATTAATTATATTATTTATTATAATAAGTTACCAATGATAGAAAATTTGAGTTTTTTTTTTTTTTTTAAACTATTTTTATGAAATAGGAATTATTTTCTAAATATATTTATTTCTATTTATTTCTATATATTTATTATATACTTACTTAGCACGTTTTTATTGATTTAATTATATATATTTCTATTAAATCAATTGTATTATTAATATATTATTATCATATGAAAAAATAAATAAATTATATATTAAAATAAATCTTTTTTTTTTTTTTTTTTTTTTTTTAAAGATTTTTATTTATTATTAATAATAACAAAGTATATTTAGAAATTAATAGAAAAAATTAAAAAAATTGTATTATATTGATGTTAAACATATAATATATTGTTATAATATATTTATTTTATATTTAAAATATATTAAAATAAATAAATAAATAAAATGAAAAAAAACTTTAAAAGTTAATGTTTATAAAAATTAAAATATAAATAATTTATATTTATAATATATTATTATATATTTTCTAATATAAATTAATATATTATATTATAAACATCAAAACTATTCAGCTATTCAGTTATTATTAAAGTTTAATATAAATATATATATTAAATTTAAAACAATTTGTCAATTTTATATATAGAGGCTTATATAATAATATCTGGTAATAAATTAATATACTATTTATCATATATTAATATTTATAATAATATATTGTAAAAGTACAATATATTGAATCAAATTAATATATTAAATATTTAAAATAATAAATAATACTCAGTGGTTAGTAATAAAATAATAATAATAATAATAAAATAATATTAGTTTTATATATATAATATATATATGCAATATATATATAAAAAATAATAATTAATAATATTTAATATTTTTTTTTTCATTTAATTAAAAAAAAAAAAAAAAAAAATTATAATAATAAATAATAAATAATAAAATATTAAATAATATTTAATAAAGCTGAGATAATCTATATTAATTATTATTAATTTTTGTAATTAATAACATCTTTTTATTATTAATTTTTTTTTTTTCAATAATTAAAAAAAAAAAAAAGTATAAAAGCAAACAATTTTCTTTTTATTTTATAGTACTTTTTTTTAAAATTTTTTTT
This sequence comes from Anaeromyces robustus, assembly GCA_002104895.1. NCBI lineage: Eukaryota > Fungi > Neocallimastigomycota > Neocallimastigomycetes > Neocallimastigales > Neocallimastigaceae > Anaeromyces > Anaeromyces robustus. Next base: position 2,358 of record MCFG01000623.1, on the reverse strand, counting down.
AATACTTTTTTAAATTTTTTTTTTATTGAATATTATTAAAGAGATTTAGTTATACCCAAAAAAGATAAAAAAAAAATTAGAAAAATAAAATTACATATATAATATTAGAATAAAATAATTTATTAGTTTTTTTTTAAATATTAAATATATAAAAGAATTTATTTAACGTTAAAAAAAAAAAAAAGAATTAGAACATTATATATAATTTGAAATCAATTAAAAATGAATAATCCTCAAGTAAATCATAAGGAATCCCAACTTACTTTGGGAAATAGTAATGATTCTGTTGTTGTAGATATTACTGATAAAACAATTAATGAATTAAAAAAAGAAGAAGCTCTTAAAGATGATATTGAAAAAGCTAAGGATGTTAACATTTCAAATTTAAAGAAACATGATGAATCTTCAGAAGATTATGTTGCATATGAAGTTACTGGAGGAAAATTATATGCTATTGTACTTGCTTTAGCTATTATTTGTCTTTTAGCTAGTTTAGATATGACCATTGTTGCCACTGCTTTACCAACTATTGCTAAAGAATTTAATGATATTAGTGGTTATACATGGGTTATTACTTCTTATATGCTTTCAAGTACTGCTTTCCAACCAATGTATGGTAAATTAGCTGATATTTTTGGACGTAGAGCTATTATGCTTCTTGCTTTAGTTATTTTCATTTTAAGTTCAGTATTTTGTGGTATTTCTTCCAATATGGATATGTTAATTGTCTTCCGTGGTATTCAAGGTATTGGTGGTGGTGGTTTAATGTCACTTTGTATGATTGTTATTGCTGATATTATTCCAATTCGTAAACGTGGTCAATTTATGGGTCTTCTTGGTGCTGTTGCTTCATGTTCTACTGTTATTGGTCCACTTGTTGGTGGTCTTTTCACTGATCAAATTTCATGGCGTTGGGCTTTCTATATTAATGTACCATTAGCTTTAATTGCTTTTGTTATTATTTTATTATTTGTTAAGATTCCAACTAATAGTGACAATCTTCGCCAAAGACTTTTACGTATTGATTATAGTGGTACTGTTGTTTTAATCTTTTGTGTCATTTGTCTTTTATTAGCTTTAGAATGGGGAGGTGTTGATTATCCATGGTCTTCCTGGAAAATTATTCTTTTATTCTGTCTTTTCGCTGTTTTCCTTGTTATTTTCATTATTGTTGAACTTAAATTTGCTAAGGAACCTATTATTCCACCACAAATTTTCAAGGTTAGAAATATTAATTGTATGATTATTGCTGGTATTTTAATTGGTTTTGCTTTTATGGGTACTTGTACTTATATTCCACTTTACTTCCAAATGGTACGTGGTGCTAAGGCTACTGTTTCTGGTTTAATGATGACTCCAATGTCAGTTATTGTTACTATTTTAAGTATTGGTAGTGGTGCTTTTATTGGTAAATATGGTCATGTTAATTGGTTATTCATTATTGGTTTCATATTTTCTGCTGCTTCTGGTTATGTTTACAGTCTTTTCGATGTTAATACTAGTACTATTATTCAATTATTAATTGTTTCCTTTGGTGCTATTGGTACAGGTTTAACACGTCAAAATTTAATTCTTGTCGCTCAAGATTCTGCTCCAAAATCTATTTTAGCTTCCACTACTGCTGTACTTTCCTTCTTCCAAGTTATTGGTGGTATTGTTGGTATTGCTATTTTCAATACTGTATTAAATAATACTGTACCAAGAAGATTACATCAACTTTCTCCAGAAATTAAAGTTGAAGATGTTAATATGAAATTAATTAATACTTATGGTGCTAATGGTTTAAAGGCTTATAATGATGGTTTACGTTATAATTTCTTAATTATTATTCCATGTTCACTTTTAGCTTTATTAGCATGTTTATGTACTAAGAATGTTAGATTAAATAGAAAACCAGAAAAGAGTGCTAATGGTAATGGTAATAGTGATACTTCTATTGATACTATTAAACCAGAAATGAAATCTGTTGAAGATATTGAAAAACCAAATGATGGTGCTACTGTTGTTGATATTGATGATCAAAATATTGAAACTACTAAGAAAATATTAGAAAATGCTAAACATTAAATTTAAATTTATATACAATTTATAATTTTAGAAAATTAAAAGATAAAGATAAAAAAGAGTTTTTTTTTCTTCAGTAATATAACAAATAACAACAACAACAACAACAACAAAAAAAAAAAAAGGGTTTATTGGGAGAATTAATATTTTTTTTTTTATATATATATTCTTTTATATATTTAATATTTTTTCAAGAAAAATGGAAAAGTTTGGAAAAACAAAAATAATTTTTTTTTTTTAATTTTTTTATATTTAATTTATTTATATCTTTTCATATCTTTTTTATTATTTTTT
>MCFG01000622.1:0-22002 GCA_002104895.1 Anaeromyces robustus | reverse complement strand
AATAGTACCACAATCACGAGCTTGTTGACGAATACTAAAGTATTGTTTGAAAGTGGTATCACCATCAATAGATGGACCAGTACGAGTATTTTCAAAAACGGTATATTGAGCACCATCAATAGTGAAATCACCATGCTTTTGATTACCGACCCAATCACCTGGACGACCTTGACTAAGCCAGTTATCAACAATATAATATTCTACTAATGGATTTCTAGTCCAACCATAAATACCTACATAAGAATAATCAGCACCACCAACATTTTGTTTAACTAATTTGAAATCGGCATACATATGACCAATTTGTGAGTGAGTTTGAGTACTATCAAAGGAAAGACCACTACGACATAAGAAATCCTTGGCACCTTGGAATGAACATTGCATTGAACCATCAGAATAGAAAGTGGCACTATTATTACCACTATCAGCCCATAATTCATAACCTACACCACCAATATTACCAGTGGTGTTAGAATTAGCTTTGGTACTTTGACCAGAGTGAGAAGCTGAACTACAGAAATTTTGAGCAAGAGTTGTAGTTGTTAATGAAAAAAGAATTGGAATAACTTTTGTAAACTTCATTTTTTTTAATATTTATATATATAAAAAATACAAATTGATTTATATTACAAAATATGTGTGTATTATTATTAAGTTTATTGTTTTATAATTTATATGTTTTTTTGCTTATTTGTTTATATTTTTTCTTTTCTTTTTTTTTTTTTTTATCGTCTTAATTAATATTTATAAAATATTTTTCAACCAGTGAAATAAATATATAAAAATAAATATTTATTAATGATAATATATATACAATTCAATAATTATATTACAAATGATAAATATCAAAATATTGATAATATAAATATTAAATAAAATGATTTAAATGATAAAAAAAACTTGAAATAAAAAAGTAAAAAAAAAAATAAATGAGGACTTTTATAATATTTATATTTTTTTTTTTTTCGCTTATATTATATTAAAATAGTAATAAATAAATTAAAATTAATAAAATATATAGTAAAAAATTTTTTTTATTAATTTTTTTTTTTTTTCTTTAAATTAATTTAATATAATTTAATATATTATTTATGCAATAAAAATATTATTATCGATTTATAATATTATGTTAGTTAATATAAAAATATATTATTTTATCATATTATAATTTATCTATAAAAAAAAAATATAACTTTTCTTATTAATTATTAATAAAAATTATTATACAAGCAGATCTTTTTTTTTAATTTAATGTATCAAACTTAAATAATTAAATTTATTATTTATTATTTATTATTTATTATATTACATTTGTTGTATATTGTTAATAAATATTTAGATATTTATTCTATTCGTTATTATATATAAACGAAGTAACAAAAATATTTTTGGTGACACTAAGAAATATTAATAATAAATATTAATATAATCATATCATATTGTAGTATATATTATATTACATTATATTCTATTATAATGCCACATAGAAATAATTAATTAATAAATAATATATTTACATATAATACTTAATATTTAATATTTAATATTTCATAAGTATTTAAACAATTATTTGAAACATAAAAAATTTATTAAAGTACTTTCATTAGTTAAATTCTAATTATTATATAAAATAAATAAAAAAGATAAATCAATTTATTTTTATAGGATTTTAAACCTACCGTTTAATACTAATAAGTTTAATAAAAAAGTTTTAATCTTTTATTTAACCCATAAAACAAAGTTTAATATTAATATGACCATAACATCAAGAAAAGTCATAAACTTATGATTTTTATATAATTATAAAGATGAAAATATAATAAAAAAAAAGCACTATTAACAACAAATAAAAGAATAAATATTTAAATATTTATTCCTATATATAAAAAGTCAATATTAATATATAATAAAATATTTAAAGAAAAAAAAAACATTAATAATTATATTAATAAATATTAATTATTTAATAATAAATACATAATATATAATTAATATTAATAAATAATAAATAATAAATAAATAAATAAATAAATAGAAAATAAATAAAAACGGCATTTTTATTTCAATATATTAATATATTTTAAATTGTATAGAAATATTAATTAAAGCGTTTTAATTTAAATTATCTTATATTATCTTAATAAATATAAATAACAAATAAAATTATCATTAATATTAATAATTAATTAATATTAATATAATAGTTTATTTATTATTTTTTTTGCATATTTATTTAAAAAAAAAAAAAAAAACGGTAATTTTTTGAAAGTTTATTTATTAATATATTAATTATAACCAAATATAGTTAATTTTGTTTAATATTAATGTTAATCTTAAAAATTATTGTCTGACCAATAATATTTTTGGAATACTTTGTATTTAATTTATTTATTATTAAAAAGTTTATTTTTTTTTTTTTACAAAAATTATTTTATTTATAATAATATTTATAATTTGTTAATATAATTAATAATATTGTATATAATTAAATGTAGTAGTAATAATTATTTATATTTATTATATTTATTATATTTATTATATACAAAGTCGTTTAATAAAAGTGTAAATAATAATGTTTTTTATTTTATGGTTTTTTAATTTTATGATTAATTTATGATTAAATTCTTTTATTAAATCATGTAAAAAAATTTATTTCCTTTTGGGTAAATAACATGTTTTTTTTTATGATATTAAGTCATAATTAATTTTTTTAATTTTTAATTTATTGGTATTTTAATTTCATTGGTTTTTTTTTATATTTCTATATTTTTTTTTTATTCAAGGTTAAATATAAAACATTTTCTTTTTTAGTAATTAATTATTTTATAAATATATATATATAAATAATAATAATTTAATGAAAGTCAAATAATAAAGTGATAATTTGTTTTATTATATTTTAAAAGTTTATTTATTAATAATTCTATGGTAATTAAAAAGTACAAAATAAATAAGGAAATACATGAAGATTTATTCTAATTATGGCTTGATAATAATATAATGAATATTTTTATACAACAAAAAAATATTGGAATATTATGTCAACATTTATTTCAATTTATATTTATATTTTTAATAAGAAAATGTTTTTAATGTTAAATTTTGTTCTAATTCGTTTTTTGTATTTATAATTTCTTCTTCTTTTACCTGCTAGCATTATGCCATCTACATATTAATGATAATATGCAAATTATTTCTTTGTACTAACTTTCTTTTACGTAATCGTATGATTCACTAACAAGCTTTCAAGCTTTCTAAAATTTATTTTATATAATGTAGAATTAAATTTCTTGTTTCATTCCTTGTCAATATATATTTTAGGACATATAGAACTTTATTTAATTTCTATTAAGTATTGTTATCCCTCTAACACTATAATACATAAATGTCTTTGTCAAAATTGATTTGATTATTTCAGAATTGATTAGTAATGATTTCTAATTGTATAATAAATAGTTTAAAAAATAATTAATACAACAATAATAATATCAATTATATGACAAAAAAAAATAAATTATGTAGTTCTTGTTTATTTATCAATAATTAGATATTCTTTATTATACGATTAATACTTTATATTCAACATTTATTATTTTTTATTTACTATTTATTAATAATTATTAATACTTTATTTAATGATTGTTTATATATAAGATGTTAATATAATATTTAGTGTTTTTTTATTTTTTTATGTGAATTTCAATCATTATTTGATACTGCTAGAAAAATATATATTAAATATCAAAATGAAAATAATATTTCATTTCTTTATGGAAGCAAAGTATATAAAATGATTTGACCTGTTTTTTATATTTTAAAAGTTTATTTATTAATAAATCTATAGAAAAGTACAAAATGAATATTTATACTAAATGTGGCTTGATAATAGTATCATAAATAATTTTATACAAGAGGTCAAATAGCAAGGAAATAATAATAATAATTTAATCAAATTAAATTATTTTTAAAGTATTTTTATTTCTAATTAAATTTTAGTATTTTTTATCATTTCTGACAAATTATAATAAACAAATAATAAAACATTTAATTAAAATGCAAAATATGCAAAAGTAAAACTTAACAATTTTATTATGATTGTTTTTCTTTTTTTTTTTTAATTAATTAATTTTTGATAATAATAATAATAATAATAAAATTAATAATAATTAATAATAATAATAAAATTAATAATAATTAATAATAATAATAAAAATAATAATAATAAAAATAATAATAATAATAAAAATAATAATAATAATAATAAAGCAGTAAAACAATTAAAAAGTTTTAAAACTAATTGTAATCAATAATATTAATAATACTAATTAAAAGTTGTTACACTTATGCATTAACGTTTTATAATCAATTTTTTAATTATTTTTATTTTGGCACACTTTTTTTTATTTTTTATTTTTATAATTTTAAATAATAAATATTTATAATTAGGAAGAAGAAAAAATACACGAATATTTTATCTTTTTTCAATATATTAGAACTTATTAATTTATAATTAATAATAATAAGTATTGTACTATTAATTACTATTTACTTTATATTATTTTTATTTGTGTGTTTATATTATTAACTATTCATTCTTATTATACATTATATTTGTAACAATTGCTTATTAAAAATATAAAAAAAATTGAAATTTTATATTTATTTATTCATTCATATTATTTATTTATGTTTTTATAGTAATACTTTTATTATTCATTATTATTTATTATTATTATTATTATTATTATTATTATTATAATAATTATTATTATTTTTGTTAAAATTTTCATTTTATATTAATATTAAAAAATAATAATTATAAAAAAAAAGAAATTACAAAAATGATTTATACATATTTTATAAAATAAATAAATAAAATTGACCCTTCTTTATATGATTATAATATGAATAATTTTTTTTAAAGTTTTTTTTTTAATAATATATAATATATTGTGAATGTATTATAATATATAACTAATATTTAATAATATATCTAAGATATTATTATGAAAATTATTTTAAACTAAATTTTTTATATATCAATAATAAAAATTTTAATTAAAAAAAAAAAAGTTTTTTAATTTTTATACTTTTATAATAATTAATACGTATTTGTAAATTAATTATATAGATTAGATTAAATAAAATGATGAATATATAATAGTGTTTATTTATATATAATAAATAAACACTATTATATAAAAAATATATATATATAAAAAAAATGAATGAATTAAATACTATTAATATTGAAAATCATAAATATGATAGTGAAATTAACTCATATATAACAGCTATTGATAATAAAAGTATTAATGAAATAGAAATATTAATAAATAATAATGACAGAAAAAAAGATATTGTTTTTAAAATTTATAGCAACAATTTACTGACTTCTGATAGATTAGAATTTATTATTGAAAAATGTTCCAATTATTTTAATATATCATCATCTTTAATAGAAAAATTGATAAATGAAGATAATACAATATTACTAGATATTATTTTTAATACTTTAAAATTTTTTGATAATCCATTTATTTTAAATTTACTTGTTCATTATAAAAGTAAAAAACCAATATCAACATTAAATTTAAATCAACTCATGGATAAGTATAAATTGTCAATAGAAAAAATGGATAATAAATTTAGAAGTTTAAACTCTAATAGTAATAGATATTTAGTCATGGCTTGTAATAATGGAAATGAAAGTTTAGTTAAATATTTAATTGATCATGGTGCAAATATTAATAAAAAAAATAATGAAACGGAAACCCCATTATTTTATGCCTCTAAAAATGAAAATGAAAAAATAGTAAAATTTTTAATGGAACATGGGGCCAATGTCCATGAAAAAAATAAAAAAAATGAAACACCTTTATTTAATGCATGTCGAAATGGAAATTTAAATATTGTAAAATATTTAATGGAACATGGTGCAACTATGAATGAAAAAAATTATATCCAGGATATTCCATTTTTTTATGCATGTGAAAGTGGAAATGAAATTTTAGTAAAATATTTTATTGAACATGGAGCCAGTGAAGATATAAATAAAAAAGGTTTAATAGATAGAACACCATTATTTTATGCTTGTAAAAGTGGAATTGAAAATATAGTAAAATATTTAATTGAACTTGGTGCAGAGATAAATGTTGAAAATGAATGGATGGAAACATCATTATTTTATGCATGTGAAAGTGGAAATATGGATATGGTAAAATATTTAATTGAACTTGGTATGGATATTAATAAAGAAAATAAATGGAATGCCACACCATTATTTAATGCTTGTAAAAGTGGAAATATAAATATAGTAAAATATTTAATTGAACTTGGAACAGATATTCATAAAAGTAATAGTTCTAATGAAACACCCCTCTTTATTTCTTGTGAATATGGAAATGAAGAAATAGTAAAGTATTTAATTGAACATGGAGGAAATTCAGATATAAATAAAAAAAGTAAATACAATATAACACCATTACTTAATGCCTGTGAAAATGGAAATGAGAATATAATAAAATATTTAATTGAACATGGAGCAGATATCAATATTGAAGACAAGTATGAAACACCATTATATTATATGTGTAGTAGTGGGAATGAAACGATGGTAAAATATTTAATTGAACATGGAGCAAATATTAATAAAATAAGATTAAATGTTGCCTGTAAAAGTGGTAATGAAAATATCGTAAAATATTTAATTGAACATGGGTTAGATATAGATGATTTAGCAATATATCATGCGTGTGAAAAAGGAAATGAAAATTTAGTAAAATATTTAGTGGAAACTTGTAAGGTAGATATAACTAAAGGGGATTATAATGATAAAACACCATTATTTAGTGCCTGTGAAAGTGGAAATGAAAATTTAGTAAAATATTTAATGGAACAAGGAGCAGAAATCAATGTAATGAGTCGTTGTAATCATACACCATTATATACTGCATGTCAAAGTGGATATGAAAATATTGTAAAATGTTTACTGGAGCATGGAGCAGAGATAAATCAAGAAGATTGGCATAGTAAAGAAACAGCATTACATGTTACCTGTTATAAAGGGTATGATCATATCATAAAATATTTAGTTGAACATGGAGCAGATGTAAATAAAGCAGATAGAAATAATAATACACCATTAACTTTTGCACGTAATGAAGGACATATTAACATAGTAAATTATTTAATTCAACATGGAGCGGATGAAAATAAAGGAAATAAATCACTACGTAAAGTTTTACTTCGTTGATAAAAAAAAAAAAAAGATAATGATATTATATCATTTTAATTTATATATATATGTATATATATTTTTTTTTTAGACTAGGATTAATTAATTTATATTGTTTATTAATATGTTTTTAAATAATAAGTAAAATTAAGAAGAATAAATTTTGTTATATCTAAAATTTTTTATTTCCATATTTATACCAGTTTGTATGAATTATTATATTTTTAAGATAGTTACATCAACAATTATTAAAAATCATATTTATATTAAATAACAGATTATAATTTAATAAAAAAGGAAAAAAAAATTTTTTTAATATAAATAATTATTCATTTAATAAATAATTACTTTTTAATACAATTATTTCATAATTTAATAATGAATTATATATATATATATATTTTCATAAACCTAAAGAATTATATATATGTATGTATATATATTTTCATGATCATAAAGAATTTAATTCATATTTATTACATAAATAACTATTAAAACCATATTCTTATTAAATAATAAATCGTAATTTAATTCATATTTATTACATAAATAACTATTAAAACCATATTCCTATTAAATAATAAATCTTAATTTAATAAAGTATTTTTTTTTCTAATATAAATATTATTATCAATAAAATAATTTTTTTTTTTAAATAATTATTTTTTAAACAATAATATATAATCTAATGACTATTATAATGAATTTAATAAGAATTTTTATTATTACATATAAATGTTATTATATATAAATGATAAACTACCATATTTTTTTTTATTAAATAATTAAATAATGAATTTTTTTTTTATTAAATATATAAATAAAAAAGAAAACAGAATTCTTTTCAAATATATATGTTAAAAATATGGTTTATGGTTACACTTTATATCTATATGTATATGATGTAATATTAACTTAATAAATAATGTTGTATCACATGAATATTTTTCATTATTTCTTGGTATTTTAAAGAAGGAAAAATGATAAAAAATGATTATATTTATCAATGTTTCATTATTTCTTGGTATTTTATAGAAGTAAAATGATAAATTATTTATTTATTTATTTATTTATTATTTTCTTTTTAGAAAATAAAATATTAAAAGTAATCATTAATTATTTTATTTTTTTTTTAATGTTAAAAGTTTATTTTTTTTTTATCTATTATGTATTATATATTATAAGACTGCCTTTAAATATTTATATCTTTTTATCTATTTTTAATAATAAATATTGTGGATAAACTTTCTTTTTATAAAAATAAAATATAAAATTTAAAGATTATATTATTATTTTTTTTATAAAATTTATATTTTGTTTATTTATTATTTATTAATATATTAATTATTAATTGATTATTAATTCTTATATTTTAAAAAAAAAAGAAAATTATGGTTGTTCTTTTTCTGTTTTATTAATTTATTAATTATCTGTTTTTCATGATAGAAAATTTAAAAAAAAAAAAAAAAAATTATTAAAATATTTTAGATAAGTCCTTATCTGATTTTTTATATTCAGTAAAGTTTTCAAGTTTTAATATTTTAATATTTATTTTAAAAAAAATTTTAAAAAAATATTATTACTATTATTATTTATTAATATAAAATGGAAATATAAAAAAATGTCTACTTTTTTTAAATTTTTTTTAAAAAAAAAAAAAAATATGTTGTGTGACCATGAAAAGTATATTACATTTTAAAAGAAAGTTTGGAAATAGATAAGAACAAGCCACATTAAACTATATATAATATATATAAATATTAACAATAATATAATTATAAATATTATATATATAATAATATGTATATATATATAAATACATTTTATTATCTATTTAATTTATTATTTGACATTAAATTTATTAAACATTCATTTATTTATTAAAGTTTATTTTATAAGATTGACTATATATTAAAATTTAATTTACAAATTTATAAACAATATTAATTTTAGATAACATCTTCATTAATCATTATATATAAACTTTTATACTAAATTTATATTTATGAATATAGTTACAAATATATTAAAATTATATTGTTAATATATTTTATATTTGACATATATGAAATTGTTAGAATTATTTGATAATAAAAAATGGTGGAAAAAAAAAAGTATATATATAATTAATAATATTACATGTTTTTTTTCTTTAAACTTTTTTTTTTCTCTAAGTAATATTGTAAGAAAAGAAAAGGAAAGAAAAAAAAAATTTATATATAAGTAATTATAATTTAAGAAATTTAAATTTAAAATTTATAAATCCAAATTTTAAATTTATAAATTTTAAATTTAAATGTATAGAAATAAAAACTAATTTAGTAATATAATGTATGTATAAATAAAAATAATATAATTATATATAATTTAAAAAAAAAAAACGAAACACTAAAAAATAATATTTCTTATAATAATAATTTTAAAATAAAATAATAAATAATATATAGCTAAAAAACAACAAACAACAAAAAAATAATAATAATAAATATCAAGCAATAACAATAGCATTATATATAGAATAATAAAAGTTTTTTGAAAATATTTATGAAAAAAAAATTACAATAAGGATACATAATATTTATTTTCAAGTCACATTATTATTTATTATTTTTATATATTTATTGATATTTTATATATAAACAAATAAACCAATAAATAAACAAACAAACAAACAAACAAACAAACTAAACAAACTAAACAAATAAAATAAAATAAAAAGAAAAGAAAGCAAAGAAGAAAAATTAAAAATGTTTGAAGAAATTCTTAATAAAATTGATGATATTGTTTGGGGTATACCAACTATTGTTCTTATTTTATTAACAGGTATACTTCTTACCATACGTTCTCGTGGTATCCAATTTACAAAATTATTATTAGCTTCAAAATTAATTTTCAAGAAAAATGATAGTGAAGGTGAACTTTCCGGATTTTCAGCTCTTTGTACAGCACTTTCAGCTACCATTGGTACAGGAAATATTGTTGGTGTAGCAACAGCAATTGTAACTGGTGGACCAGGTTCTCTATTTTGGATGTGGGTAGCTGCTATTTTTGGTACAGCTACCAAATTTTCTGAATGTATGCTTGCTATTAAATATCGTGTTATTAAAGAAGATGGTCATGTTTTAGGTGGTCCATTTTATACTATTGAAAATGGTATGGGAAAAAAATGGAAATGGCTTTCTATTTTATTTTCTATTTTTGGAGTAATGGCAGGTTTACTTGGTATTGGTACTATGACTCAAATTAATGGTATTACCTCTGCTATTGATATGGCTTTCAGTACTCAAAATTTAAATACAGCTTTTACTTTTGGTGAAAAATCTTATACTTGGGCTACCGTTATTGGTGGTATTATTGTTACCGTTTTTGCTGCTCTTGTTATTTTAGGTGGATTAAAACGTATTTCCAAAGTTGCTCAAAGTATTGTTCCTACTATGGCCATTGTTTATGTATTATTAGGTTTAATTGTTTTAGTGATGAATATTACTCATATTCCAGCAGCCTTTGCCCTTATTTTTAAATCTGCTTTTGGTTATAAAGCTATTACTGGTGGTGCTGCAGGTTGGACCGTGAAACAAGTGACAGAATCTATGCAAAAAGGTATAGCAAGAGGTATTTTCTCAAATGAAGCAGGTCTTGGTTCTGCTCCAATTGCTGCTGCTTGTGTACAAACGGATGAACCTGTTGAACAAGGTTTAGTTAATATGACAGGTACCGTCATTGATACCCTTATTGTTTGTACTATTACAGGTTTAGCTATTGTTATTGCTCTTCTTGATCCAAAATTTGAATTAGGGGAACTTACCGGTGCTCAACTTACCTCAGCTGCCTTTTCCCATGTTTTAGGAGTTAAAGGGGCTACCGTTAAAGTTATTATTATGATATGTTTAGCCTTTTTCGCTTTTACCACTATTTTAGGTTGGGATTATTATTCCGAAAAATGTTTAGAATATATTACTAATGGTAGAATGAGACTTGTTTTTATTTATCGTTTAATTTATATTTTTGCTATCGCTATTGGTCCATACTTTACGGTAAATGCTGTATTCACTATTGCAGATATTACGAATGGACTTATGGCCATTCCTAATTGTATTTCACTTATTGTATTAAGTGGAGTTGTTTCTAGGGAAGTCAAAACTTATTTTGCTTCTCTTGGTAAATAAATAAATAAAAAAGAATCCTACCTAATATCAACATTAATATATATTAAAAAAAAAAAAAGATTAAATAAATAAAAACAAAACAAAAAACAAAAAAAAAAAAAAACCAAACGATCAAGAACAAAAACAAATTAAGAAAAACAAACAAACAAACAAACAAACAGAAAAAAAAAAAACAAAGATATAAATAATTAATAACCATATATATATATGTTATATGAAATAAATAATATTGTAGTATAATTATAATTTTTTTTTTTTTTAAAAAGAATATATATATTATATATAATTTTTATAACAATATATAAATTAAGTAAAAAATAAAAAAAATATAAATATATAAATATAAATATATAAATATAAATATATCTTACAATAATGTATTATATCTAAATAACTAAATTTTAAAAATTTATATAATAAAATATATATAAAAAAAAATATTAAAAAAAAAAAAAAAAAAACAGTTTATTTTTAAACATTAATAATTTGATTTTATTTTTATTTTTTTATTTTTTTATTTTTTATCAAATTAGTTTATAATATTATGATTTTACTTTTGAATATTAATATCTTTCCCGAGATTTATTTATTAATTATATAATATATATTATTATTATTTATTTATTTATTATTATTATTGTTGATGATGATATTTACAATTGTTGTTATAGTTGTTAAAAAAATAAGTAATTGTAGTTATATAATAATTAAAAAAATAATAATAATAGTAATAATAATATTAACCAACTATGACAATTATAACCATGATTCATTTTATTTATTATATTTATTTTATTTATAATATTTTAATATATTATATTAAAATTATAGGGTATATAATAAATATTGTCTCTCTAAATATTTTAAAGTTTTTTATTATGTATGTATGTATGTATGTATTGTATGTATATTTATTACTATATATTATAAATATAAAGAAAGTTATGCAATTTGAAAAAAAAAAAATTTAAAATAAAATAAAAAAAATGTTTAAAAAAAAAAAAAAAAAAAAAATATGTAAATAACATCATATATATAAAAGTGTAATATTTTAATAGGAATATGAAATATGAATTAAATAATTAAAATATTAATATTAATATATATATATATATAGTCATTTTATTATTCATTTATTATTTTTATTATTTATTATTATTATTATTATTTTAACTCATCTTATTTTATATAGTAAAATATTAATTATTAATTATTAATTATTAATTAAAAAAAAAAATTCTTTTTATTTTCATGGTTTTGATGTAAAAAAAAAATTAAAATGTTTGTTATTTTTAAAATCTTTTTTTTTTTTTTTTAATTAACCAATGGTTTTTTTCTATCTATTTTTTTTTTTTATTTTTTTTTAATTTATAATAAGTATTTTTCTTTGAATATGTCATAATTTGTAAATAAATTTTATATTAAATATTTAATATTGTATGTTAAGTGTAGCAAGCCACAAAAATATTTGGTATATTTATTTATAATCATGTAAAAAAATTTAATATTTATTAATTATTAAATTAATATTTATTAAATAATATTAAATAATAATAATAAAAAAAAAAAATGGTTAAGTATTGAGGGGTGTTGTGTAACTTTAATTATGTATAATTTTTCATTTTTCAAAAACAAAAAAAAAAACAAAAAAAAAAAAAAAATAAAATAATTTATATATATATATATAGATATAGATAAAATATTACTTTTATAATAAATTTTTTAATTTATTATTATGTAATGTAAAAAAAAAAAAAAAAAAAAAAACTATTTAATATTATATATAGTTATAAAATTATATAAAAGGTAAAAATATATTAATATGAATAATATTAATAAAATAAATTATATATACAAATTTAATGTAGTTTATATGATAATTGATAAATATTAAATATAATGATATTTCTAAATGTTGTGGTTGTTAATCTAAATTTATATATACTACTAATAATTACTTTTATTGACAATTAAATCAAAAAATCTATTGTGATTAAAAATAAATATAATAAAAATTATATGAATTGTCCAATTTGGTTAAAGTTGATGATGTATGCAAAATTGATGCATCTAATGATAATTTTGGTTAAAAATTGTATTCAAAATTGATGAATTTTTAGGATATTTACAAAAGTTGTTAATCTGAATTTGGTAAACATATATTAATAAAATTTTTATATCTTTACAAATAAGCCAAAAATTTATTTTATATTTTAATTAAAAGTAAGACAAATAAAATAATATAAACTAATATAAACTAATATTATTTTAATAAAAAATTAGTTTGATTTTGTTTTTTTATCTTTAATAAACGATGATATAAACACAAATAAACCAAAAACCAAAACCAAGAATGATTGTCGTTAAAAGTAAATGTAATAAAGAATTATGGAGTATAAAAAAAAGTTGTTTAATTGATTCATGCTGTATTAAGTATAAATTTTTTGTATTAAGTTGTATGTTTAATATAAAAATTGAGTGGATGGAGATTATAGTATTTCTAAATTCTGCTTCCAATCAAAAAATTTTTTAGATTGAACATTTATAAAATAAAAATTTTTATATATTATTCTATCACTATTACTACAAATATACTAGAATCTATAATAATCCATGGTACTATTACAGTTAAAATTAATTTTTACTAAAGGTAATACAAATATAAATAAACCAAAAAAAAAAAAAAATAAATAATATTTTTATTATAAAGATTATGGTTATTGATTAGTTAAATGTATAAATATGGTAAAAGGATTGAAAAATGTTCATATAAAAAATTTTTAATTATAATATTATACATAATTTATATTTTATTAATATATTAATTATATTTAAAATATTAATAATTACATTATTATTATTATTATTATTTTTTAAATTTATATAACTATAAATGAATAAATAAAAAAAATTATTATTATAAAAAAAAAAAAAAAACATTAGTCATACTGACATTAATAAGTTATTTATAAGAATACCAAATATTTTTTCTTTTTTTTAATTTTATTTCTTAATATTTCTATTATTATTATTATTATTTTCTTATTATTATTATACTCTATTATTTATTAAGTGTAAATATATTATGTCATTATTTTATATTTTTAAATATATACAGATATATTTAATTATTATGGTAATCACCATAAATATAACATGTCTATGTAAACATCTATATTATATAAAATATATTAATTATATAATTTAATCCTATAAAAATAGTATTATAAAGATAATGATAACGGTATAAAAATAAAATAAACATAATATTATTAATGACAATGCGCCATTTTTAATTTTAAATGTTTAGATAATCATTTTAAAGCTTAAAATAGTTGATAATATTAAATAAACAAATAAGAAAAAAAAAAAATAAATAATAAAAATAATAATGATTATAAAATAATAAATAATAAACAAACATAATTTTGGTAATTATTTGTGATTCAATACAAATGTTTCGGAAACAAAAAACCAAGAAATTTTTTTTATTAATAATTAATATATATAATATAAAATATAAAACAGTTTTTCATTATAAATTAAATATAATAATGATAAAAATAATAAAAAAAGAAATGTTTTCAAATTATAAACATTTTTTTTTTTATTTTCTTAATATTTAAAAAAAAAATTTTATATAATAAATAATAATAAATATTAATAATAAATTACTAAAAAAAGTAAAAAAAAAAAGTAAATAGTAGTAATAGTAAATGATAAATGATTAATTTAATATAAATAATAATTTTTAATTTTTAATAGATTTTTTAAAAATGATCAAAACCGAAGAAAAAGAAATAATAAAAAGTAATAGAAATAGAAATAATAATAATTAAATAATTAATATATTAATATTAATCTTAATATAAAAAATATTTCATACTACTCAAAATAATTAATATATTAATATATCAATTTTATAATTTTTTATTTTATTTAATCTAAAAAAAAAAAAAAAAAAAAAAAATAATTTCACAAAAAGGCAGTTAAAATTAAAATGGATTACCCCAATAATTTCCTTTTATATCCTAAATTTATTGCCTATAATTTTTAATATTTTTTTTTTTTTTTAATGAAAATCGTTAATGAAAAATTTTAAAAAAATAGAAATCATGGGAAGTAAATTAATAAAACTATAAAAATTATTTAATCTTTTGTGTTTCTTTTCTTTTTTTTTTATTTTTTATTTTTTTTCTCATCTTATTATTTTTTTTATTATTTTCATTGTATTTTTTAAATATATTTTATATTATTTTATATTATATAAATGTGTATAAAATAAAATATAAATATAAATGTATAAAATATAATAAATTATAAATAGAATATTGTAAAGTAAATTTTTTTTTTTTTACTTCTTAATATATACTACTTTTTAATTTATTTTTTTAGATAATTTAAGGTTATTGCATATATCTATATTAAAATAAAATAAAATATAAATGTAAAAAATTAAAAAAAAATTTAATTATTTTGATGTGTTAAATGTTTATATTTTTTATATTTTATATTTTATATTTTATTTTTTATATTTTATATTTTATATTTTTGTTAAATTGAATTTGTGTTTGTCTATTGTATTCATCATACATCATATGGTTGTTACAATAATAAAAAGAAATATTACCACTTTTAGTAACAATTAAAAGAGAAAATAGAATTAAAAATTTAAAAAAGAATTGTGTATTCAATAAATTTATTCGATTTTATTTTCGTTAATTTCTGTATTTTGTTTTTTTTTTTTTCTTTTTTTTTTCTTTTTTTTTTTTTTTCTAATTGTTACTAAATGTGGTAATAATAACTTTTTCTTTCATATTTTATTAAAAAAAGTAATAAATGTAATAAATTATATAAAAGTATGTATGTATATTGGTATAGATAGGTGTATGAAAGGTAATTAATTAACTTGAATCATAATTAGTAATCATTTAGATCATTCATTTTTAACTGTAATTGATATTTAATTATAATTAATATGGTTATTATTATACATTTTAAAAAAGTTAATAATACATATTCTGAATTAAAAAATAAAAAAAGAAAACAGAAAAAAGAAAAATAAATTAATTTAAAATATATAATACTTTAAAAAAATGACGTGGCGTTTAATATTATTATACTAAAATAGAAATTTTTAAAAGTATTTTTTAATTTTTATCATTATTGTTACTTT
Organism: Anaeromyces robustus; assembly: GCA_002104895.1. Lineage (NCBI taxonomy): Eukaryota > Fungi > Neocallimastigomycota > Neocallimastigomycetes > Neocallimastigales > Neocallimastigaceae > Anaeromyces > Anaeromyces robustus. The sequence goes on along the minus strand of MCFG01000622.1, from coordinate 5,423 downwards.
TGTTGTTATTTGTTATAATTATAATTATTATTATCAATTTATATATATATTATTATTAAATTATTATATTCATGTTATTGACTTTTTATATGGTGTTATTAGGTCTTTTAATTTTAATTCTTTTTAATTTGTTTTTATTTAATATTAAAAATTTCTCATTTTTCATTTTTCATTTTTTTATTAGCATTGTTTAAATATTTTTAATTTGTTATTGGAATATTACAAAATTACTATATTTATCTTTATCTTTTTACTTTTTTTTTATTTTATTAAAATTAAAAAAAAAATAATTTATTAAAGACATATATATCAAAATACACTCTAAACCTAAAAAGATTTAATATATAAAAATTTACTTTTATGTTATTAAAATTTATTTTATTTACAATTAATTTTTATTATATATATAATATATATTATTATATTTATTATTATATTTATTATTATAATTTATTATTTGTCTATTGATTTTATTTTCATAATTTTAATATTATATTAATAACGTTTATTTTTGATTGATTAAAAAAATTCTAATTTATTTTATTTTATTTTTATTTATATTATTTTTCCTCTATAATTTAATCTATTCATATTTTATTTCCTTATATGGTAATTAAATATATTAATTATTAGAGAAATGAACTCATGAAAATAATCTATAATAAATAATAATATTATTATAAATTTTATAATATCCATTAATATATTATTATTTTATTATAATATCCATTAATATATTTTAATTTTCCTTTTTTTCTTTCTAAACTTTATTTTATTTTTTTTTTTTCTTTTTTTAGAAAATTAGATAAATCATGAATTATTATTATTATTTAATAATATTCAGATTTAATGATTAGTATTATAAACTCTTAAAAATTATGTTTTATCCTATTAATATAAACATATACATATAAAATTCCTAACATATAATTATGCGATTTTATATGCATATTTTTAAGTTACATTTAAAACTTAAAAAAAAAAAAAAAAAAAACATATAATATTTTATTGAATTTATTATTTGATATATAATAATAATAATAATGGTTCAATGTAATGTTAAATTAATATAATATTTGGTAATTCCAGTTTTTTTTTTTTTTTTTTTTTAATTATTTTTATTTTTTTATTTTTTTTTCCTTTTTTTCTCTTTTTTTTTTTTTTTTCTTTTTTTTTCTTTTTACAATTTACAATTTATAGTTTTTTTTTTTTTTTTTTTTGGATATAATTAGTAATAAAATTACCGTGAATAAAAATGCCTTTTTTATACAATTAAATAATTATGCAATTTAATTATGGTTAAATAAATATCAAAAATTAAAATTTTAAAATTTAATATAAATTTTTTTTTTTAAAATCAATTATTTCTATTTTTAGTTTATTATTATTTTATTTATTTTAATATTATTGAAAAAATTATGATAAAAAAAATTGTTGAAAGATTTTCTTTACAATATTTTAAAAGGATAAATTCAATATATATAATAAAAGTATATATTATCATATATCATATATATATTTTATATTTTATATTTTATATTTAATGTTCATATATACGATTTATTGTCATGATAAATACCTTTTTTTTTTTAGAAAATCATTTTATTTATTTTTATTTATTAATTTATTCCTAAATTTTTTATTTATTTATTTATTAAGTGTTTTATTAAATTGTAAGACCGTTTATTTTAAAAAGAATGAAATAAAACCCTTTTTTTTATTTATTTAAATAGAAGGTTTCATAAATAAGTGTAATTCTCTTAAGGATAAGGTTTTCTCTTTTAAAATCAAAAAACATAAACAAAAAAAAAAATAATAAATGCCATCATAATATATTTTCATCAAAAATGTTACATATTACTATTAATAGTAACACACAATAAATAAATAAAAAATAAATAATAAATAAAAAAAAAATGTAATCTGTTTAAACTATGATTAATTAATATATTGTGATATATTTATTAATTTATATTAATTATATATATTAAATATATAATATATTGATAATATATATAATGAATATATTATCTATTTCTATATTATTTTTTTTAAATCGTTTTATATTTATTTATTTATTTATTTATTCATTGATTTATTTATATATTTATTCATTGATTTATTTAGAAATATATTTATATCTATTTATTTATTTTCAAACGATTTTAATTTATTTTAAAATTACTTCTTTAATGTATACCAATTCTAATTTTATTAATGAATACACTTTCTGTCTACAATAAATTAATTAATTTAATTATATTAGGGCTAAATTATTAAATCTATTCAAACTTATTTATAATTTATAATTTATATAATTTATAATTTATAATTTATTATATATATTTTGTTTTATTTTTTTTTTTTTGTACTTTCTTTTTTTCTTTTTTTTTATTTATAAAAAATAATTTAAAAAAAAAGTATTTAGGATAGATAGAAGGATAATTAAATATAATTAAATATTAATAAATGAATGAATAAGTAAATAAATAAAAGTAAAAATAAATGAATAAATAAAAATAAATGTATAGATAAACGATATAAATAAATAAATGAATGGATAAATAAAAATAAATGAATAAATGATATAAATAAATGTATATTTTATATTTTATAATTGATGATAAATTAATTTTTTAAAGTTTATTTTATATAAATATTCTAAATAAATGATAATTTTAGGTTTTTTACTTCATGTAAAAATATATATATAAAGTGAAATTAAGAAAAAAAAAAAAAAGTTCATTTATTAATTATTTATAAAGTTTTATCTTTTTTTATTATTTTTTTCATATAAAATTAAATAATTAAAAATAAGGTTTATATATTGATTTTTATTAATTATTTTTAATTATCCTTAAATCTATAGAATATTTTTTTTTTTAATATCTTTTTGCATTTACCTATTTATAATTGCTTATAATAAAAAAAAAATAAAAATGTAATTTTGAATGAAATGATTTTTTTTAAATAGTTTTTATTATATAATCTAGTTAGAATACTTTTTTTGATAGTTAATTATTTTTATTTTCTATTCGTTAAAAGTGAAATAAATATCCTATTTTTTTCTTTTTTTTTTTTTTAAAAAAAAAAAAAAAGTGACAAGTTAAAATGTATAAGTAACAATTTAAAATGTATAATATGTATATGTATCATGTTACATCATAAATTAATTTTTTTTTTTTTTTTGCATTTCAAAAAGTGGTATATTGAATATTATTTATTATTTATTTTTATTATTATTATTATTTTTAATATTATTTTTAATATTATTATTATTATTATTATTAATGTTTTTCACTAAAAATTATTTTTTTATGTTAAAAATACAAAAAAGTTTTATTTACAATTGCTTCTTTTTTTTATTTATATATGAAATTTTTTTTCTTCCTTTTTTTCTTCCTTATTTTATTTTATTCTTTTTTTTTTTTATTTTTTTTTTTAAAAAAAAAGGAAGCACAAATAGAGATTTCAATATTATATCATAATTTATTTTAATTATGTCATAATTTTTCTTTCTTTCTTTCCTTCTTTCTTATATCATTGGTTTTATTTATTTCATTATATATTACATTATAATATAATATATTGGTTAAAATAATAAATTATTTAAACATTTTTTCTAATTCTTTCCTTATTTGTAACCTGTAATAAATGATATGATTAAGAAAAGAAAAAAAAAAAAGATTTAATAATGAATGATAATAAATAATAATAGAAAAAAAAAATAATGATAAATAATAAATAATAAATAATTAATTAAATCATAAAAAAGAATTGATTATATTATCATTTATTTATTCATATATTATTTTATTTTATTCATATATTATTTATTATTAAAATAAAATCATTTTTAATAAATATATAAATAAATGCTTTTTATATTTTTTTATTTTATTTTTTGTTTTTTTTTTTTTTTTTTTAATATTTTATTTTATTTTAGTATTTTTATTAATTTATTTTTATATAAAATAATAAAAAAAGGTATTATATATAGAATATATGGCTATACCATGTCTTTTATTCATTTAAATTAATTGTAATATATGTCATTATATATAATATAATTTAATTATTTAATATTTATAAATGTTTTTACTTTTTTTTTTATTATTTTAATATTTTTTCTTTTTTCTTTTTTTTTATTTTTTAATATTTTTTCATTTTTTTATGTTGGAATAAAATAAAATAAAATAAAATAAAATAAAATAAAAAGGATTTATTATTTAATTAAAATATAATAAACATCATATATTAAAATATATTATAATATAGAATTACAATAATTTTTAATAAGATGTGAATATATTAATATAATCAAGGTTCTATAAAAATATATTATTTAATATATAAAATATATTTTATTATATCATTTAATTAAATAATTTTATTTAATAATATATTATGCTTATATTTAAGAATTAAAATAATATATTAGGATTATATTGTTTTCCATATTTTCAAAAAAAAAAAATTTTTTTTTTTATTCTTCTTCTTGATGTAAATTGATGATGTAAATAGAATATCAAAATTCTATACCAATTAAATAAATTTAAATAAATAAATAAATATATATATTTTTAAATAAATTTCTATAATAATTAAATAAATTAATAAATATAGTGTAAATAAATATATACGAATGAAATAAAGTAAATAAACAAATAGGTAATAAATAATTAAATAATTAAATAAATCAATTAATAATTAAATAAGTAAACAAATAATTAATAAATAAATTTTCCTTACTATAAAAGTAAAATAAAATAAATAAATGAAATAATAAAATAAATAAATTAATAAATGAAATAAACAAATAAAAAATAGCTCATCTTGGAATATATTTTTTTTATATATGAATAGAATAAATTTTTATTATATTTTGTAATAATGTTTAATATATATCTTTAATTAAATTTTTTATTTTATTATTTTTATTAATATCATTATCAAAAAGAGGAAAGCAAATAAAATAATAAATAATAAATAAATAATAAATAAATAATAAATAATTATTTAAAAAAAAATATTAGTATAAAAATAAAAAAAATTTTTTCTTTTTTTTTTTTTTTTATTTCTTTTTTTATTTTTATTTTATTTTTTTTTTTAAAAAAAATAAATATAAATTTATATTTTTTTTTTGTTACATAGAATAAAATATTTGTCTATGACAATTTTTTTATTGTTTTCCCATTTTTAAAAAAATATAAACATTGTAATATAACAGGTTATATATACATTATTTATTCTTTTTAACTATAATAAAAGGTATATATTTTTTTTTCTTTAAAAATATTTTATATTTCTTTTAAAACTTTGAAAATATATATAAATTGTTCAAATTAAATAAAAAAATTCAATTTCCATAAAAAAAAAAAAAGAAAAGCATTTCAATCATATAAATTACCAATAAAGAAATA
>MCFG01000621.1:0-22186 GCA_002104895.1 Anaeromyces robustus | reverse complement strand
TACCTATAGAATGAAGGAATTCAAAAGATTCTGCTGTACCATTTTTAAAAAGATAGGTTGGAAATTTAATAAATTAGAATTTGTTGGGACTTTATGTTTATGTGTTGATAAACAAGTTAAAAGTAAACCATCAAATCTAAATAATCTTCTTTGGAAACGACCATGAGTAGATAATTTTTCTAAATAACCAGAATAAATTAAAGGATTTAAATTTTCTACAGCTTTATATTCTTTTCATTATCTAAGAATGATGGCATCATAGATTTTGGTGGTTCAATTTGTGGAGCAGTTAATAAAGGTTTTGAGGATGGTTTAACTTCTGGTTTTAATTCATTATCATGTTCAGGTTTTTCATTATTTAATTCATTAATTGGTGAATCTTGGTATTTGGTTTTGGTTTCAATTTCTTTATCAATATTATTAGTCTTATTCATCTTATTTCATCTTCTTGATCATTTATATTCATATTCTTTAATCCTATATATTTAAAAAAAAATAAAAATAAAATTAATTATTATTTAAAAAGGATTAAAATATTTACAATAAATAATAATATATAATAATTTAATAAAATAAATATTATAATAAAAAAATTTGAAATTTATTATTTAAAATAATTCTTAATAATTTCTTTTTTTCATTTTCAATTTTTTTTTTTAATTTATATATATATATTACAAATGTTTTTACATATTTACATAATATAAATATATAATTTATTGAATGTATAAATATTTTTTTTATAAAAAAAAAAAAAAAAAAACATAAACAAATTTTAAAAATTAAAAAATTAAAAAAAAAATTTTTTTTTATTTCTTATTTACCTTCATTAGCTCTATAAAATTCATCATCAGAATCAGATCTTTCTTTACCTTTATTTTTCTTTACTGACTTTTTAGTATCTTCTTCTTCAAGTTTTGGAGATATTAATAAAGCATCAGTACTATCATCAGGATTTAAACCTAATGGAGCAATTTCCTTTGATGAAAGATAAATAGATTGAGTTGGTGGTTTAATCATACTACTTGTTAAAGAAGCAACATTTGGTTGAATAGTAGTTGTTGCAACAAATTGTGGTTGAATATTTGATAATGATTGATCAGCAATATTACTAGCATCTTTTTCAGCATCAATAACCATTTGTGGAGTAAGTTCATTAACAACTGGTTTAATATGAGTTGTACCAACATAACTTGGTTTTAAATTTTCAATATCTTTAGCTTCTTTAGCAGCTTGTTCTCTTTCTAATTGACCTTTTGATTTTTTTACCTCTTTCTTTACTTCACCATTATCTTCTTTCTTTTCTTTATCTTCTTTCTTTTCTTTATCTTCCTTCTTTTCTTTTTCTTTTTCTTCGGATTCTTTTTGTTTTATTTCTTGTAATTTTTGAGCAACATGATTACTGACAATATCTTTACTATCTCTAACACTGTCTCTTTGGAATCTTAAACTAAAATCTTCTTCTTCAATTTCACTATCACTAGCTGATTCATAAACATTAATTTCATCATCTTTTTTATATTTTTCAATATTCTTTTCAATTTTTTCTTCTAAAGATTTTTTAGAAGTTGGAACTTCCTTATTTTCATTATTTTCCTTTTTATCATCTAATTGATTCTGTAAAATTGGTTTTGGGTTTTCATCACCTGCTTCATAATCAGATTCATAAGAAACGTAAGAATAATCATTATAAATACTAGAATTATCTTCAGAATATCTTATTGAATCTTGAGTTGGTTTTTCTAATGATACATGTTTAGTTAATGGTGCTAAAGTAGAAAGCATAGAATAACGTTGAGGTTGTGGTTCTTCATTTGTAACAATTGCCATTTGATTTTCGACAATTGGTTCATATTCAGATTCTTCCATATAAGAAGTTCTATTTAATGTATCAAAAGTATATGATGATTCTGATAAATAAGTATTTCTTCTATCATCGAAAAATGAATCATAATTTGAATATAATGTTTCCTTTTTCTTTTCCATTTTTGGTGGTTCTATTTTATTTAAATATTCAGAGTTATCAGGATTATTAGCTCCTTTATTTAACCAAGGAAATGAATCAGAAGATGGGACTGGAGAAAAAGCTTTTTGATTAGTTTTCTATCATATATAAAAATATTATATAATAATTTTATGAATAAGTAAATATAATAATATTATTATTAGTATTTGTATTAGTATTTGTATTACTATTAGTATTAATTTTAGTTTTAGTTTTAGTTTTATTATTATTATTTATATAATTTTTAATACTTTTTAAAAATATTTACATTTTCTTTTAAAGAAGAAACTAAAGGTGATTTTTTATCAGTCTTTTTAGAATTTTTTAGTATACCTGTCATCTTTTTTTTTTATTATTATTTTAATAAATATAATAACAAATAAATAAATATAATATAATATTTTAGAAATCTTTAAAATATTCTACTATTTTCTTAATATTAAATATTTATGTTAAGTATATCGAATAAATAAATATATAAATAAATAAAATAATAAAAAAATATTATAAAATTTTATTAATAATATTAAAATTTAATAGTGTTTATAGTGTTTAATTCTCTCTAATGAATTAACTTTTAATATATAATAATATTATATTATTTTGTTTATTATGGTGCATTTTTATAATAATATAAATTAATACATATGCACAAATATTTATATTTATTTTTATTTTTATTTTTTTGGATAATTATTTTGTTTAAAATATTTACTTAGATTTTACGAATTTTTATTTTTTATTATTTTTATTTTTACATTATATATTATTATTATTACTTTTATAATATTTTGGTTAATAACATTTACTATTATATGAAAGATAAATAAATTACTTAATTTATATTAACTTTTATTATTTATCTCTATTTATTATAAACATTTATATTCTCATATACTCCTATTTTACTTATTTATTATTTTCTTTTCTTATTTTAAGTTTATTGTAAAAAAATATTATTTTTTTTTTGTTTATTATTAGATAACATTTATTTGTTTGTTTATTATTTATATATATAATTTTTTATTGTTATATTATTTAATGTTTTCCAATTCTATTCAAAATAAAAAAAAAATTATAAATAAAAAAATATTTTTTATTTTTTTTTTATTTTACTTACCTATTTTTATTTTATTATTATTATTTATTTATTTTTGGTTTATTTTATTTTATTATGTTTTGTTTTGTTTTGTTTTTTATAGCGAATAGATAAAACTTTTTTTAAATTATATTATTGAATATATTTAAATAATTTATTTATTATTTTTAAAAATCCATTATTTATATTTATTTTTTTATTTTTTATTCCTATTTAATTTAAATAATATTTTATAAAAAGGAAAATATAAGCAATTATATATAATCTATTTTCCTTTTTTATCTTATCCTTTTTTTAAATATATTATTTATAAGGTTGATTAGATTAATTATAATTACTAATTGATAGTATAATAGAGTTTTTAAAAAAAGGAAATGAATAATTAAAAAAAAAAAAAAAAAAATTTAATATATAAATTATATTTAATTATAATAAATCAACATTTATTTATTATTTATTATTTATTTATTATTTATTTATTATTTATTTATTTATTTATTTATTAACCTATTCATCTATTTATTTTACTTTGTATCTATTTAAATTTTTTATTAATTTTTTATTAAATATATATTTATTATTTATATATTTATCTACTTATTTATTAACATATATTATTTGGTTTTATTTATTTATTTATTTATATTTATTTATTTTTTTTTTATTAGATAGTAATTATAGAAAATCTTAATATATAATAAATAGTTTGTATTACACTAAAAAAAAAAAATATGAATAATAAATATTGATATAAATAAATAAATAAATAAAAAAAAAATAATTAATTATGAAATATTATTCTAATTATTAATCATTATTATTTATATATTAATTTAAAGATTTTCATAACATAATGAAAAAAAAAAAAAACATCAAAATGTATAAAAATTTTTAAAAAAATTAATTAATAAGCTTTTTAACATTATTTTTAATACATTTCTATTATTAATCATAATGTAAAAAAACAATATAATAATATATATTTAATTATATAAATATATATAATTATATATTAATAAATTTTATTAATACTATATATTAAATTTTTATATCAAAAAAAAAATGTGTTTTAAAAAAAACTTTGTATAACGTAAAATTAATTTTGTCATACTCTAAACAATTTATTATTGGATAAAAATTTATTATATTTTTTATATTATTATATTATATTATTGTTATATTATATAATATTAAATTTCTAAATTATTATTTATTTATTTATTTTCATTTATATATTTATATATTTATTATTTATATAATTATTTTATTTATTTATTATTTATTTATTTATTTTCATTTATATTTTTTTTAAAATTTTTTTATTTTTGGTTTTATATTAAATAATATAGGTATTAATATATATTATATATATTATAATATAATTATAATCTATTTATAAAATAATATATTTTAATATATTTTTTTTATTTATAGATGTCTTTTTTTTTTTTTTTTTTTTTTTTTTTTTTTTTTTTCATAAATTAATAATATTTAAATATAATTTTTCTTTACATATAGGTTAGAATAAATTAAATAAATATATCTTAGCCAATGAAATATCCCAATACTAATAAAAAATTCATTTATTTTAAATTAAAAAAAATATATATAATATCAATAATTTTTATTATATATTTTAAGTAATACAAATACAATTTGAATAATAAAGTAAACAAATTATTTGGTAGCTTTTTAATATATCTTTATTAAAAAGAATATTATTTTTATATATTTATTTATTATTAAGATCTTAACATATTCTGTAGTATATTGAAATAATATATTCCATAGATTAATAATATATGATTAATTCAATTGGAATGGGTCAAATTTTATTTAATTCAAATATATTCAATTTTATTATTTTTTAATTTTTTTATTATTTTATAATTAAATAATTATTAAATAATAAAATATTAAAATAATTAATAAATAATTAATTATTAATTAATAGATGGATATTAAATAAAAAAAATTTTTTTTGTAATAAAAATAATTATTATTATTATTGAAATAATAATTTTTATTATTATTATTACTACTATTATTTCAATAACAACAACTTAACAAATGGTCTATTAAAGTATTCTATACTAATTAGTGTTTTAAATCTTATACAATTAATAATGGTCTATTAATTATAAAATATTTAAAACACTAATAATGATCTATTAATTATTAAAAAAAAAAAAAAAAGAATTGTTTAACTATTAATAATAGTAAATTAGATAGTAATAATAAATGTTAATAAAAGACAATAACAAATAAGGATTAAATATATGATATAACCTAATATAATATTAATTTCTATGAAAGAAAAACAAAATGAGTAACAAAAAAAAAAGTATTATATAAATAATGATTATCATAAAATATTAATGATGTTCTTTTTTTTTTATTTTTATTATTATTATTATTATTATTATTACTTTTAAGACACATATTAAAATGAAAATCTGTACTTTATTAATGATAAATAATAATAATTATCATTAACCAATACAACAACAATTAAAAAGTTAAAACATGATGATAATAATAAATACTCATATAATATATAATTAATCATTTTATTATTATAATTATTATTATTGAGTAATTCATAATTATTATAGAAAATAGAATAAAATACAAAGAAAAAAAAAAAGGATTAAAATAAAGGGGATTTAGAAAAAAAAATTTTTTTTTATTATTATTCATATTCAATATTATAAACATTTTGTTATTTTAAAACTTCTATAATTAATTAATTATAATTATCACAGTTTATTATTAATCTTAATGACAATTATTTTTTATTTAATAATTTGAATATATTTATTTTTATATATTAAAATTTTCAAATTTTTTTCTTTATTTTTCAATAATTTTCCTTTTTGAATTTATTATAATTTAGAAAAGTTTTTATATGTTTTATAACTATTACACAAAATATAAACATTTTTTTATTATTATTATTTAATATTTTTATAAAAAATAATTAAAATTTTAATTATTATTTAATAATAATAAATAATTAAATAATTGTTTTTATTAATAATTATAATTTTATAATTTTATAATTTTTAAAGAAAAAATTAATTTTTTTTTTATTTTTCATTTCTCTAAATAAATATAATAATTAAATAATTGTTTTAATTTAATTATATTTTATTTTTTTTAATCCATTTTGCTTAATTTTTTTTATTATATTATTAATTATTAATTACTAATTATTTATTATTAATATTTAATTCTTTAATATTTAATTTCTTTATTTCTTTATTATTATTATTATATTATCCTTTATTATCCACATCTCAATTAAATTTGTGATATTCTTTTTTAACAACACATTTATTAAAAATATATTTATACTTTATTATTTTATTAATAAGTTCTATTATTTTTATTTAATAAAATTATTCATATCCTTAGAATTATTCAATAAAAATTTAAAGAAAAATGAAAAATATAAAATATAACATTGTAAAAATTAAGTAAAAAAAAAAAGGATATAAAGTATTTTGTTACTTTTTAGAAAGTATAATTTTAAAAGAAGGTTTATTGTAAGATAAATAAAGTTTTAATTAATGAATTCTTTAAAAAAGTAAGAATCTAGTTATATTAATTATTAATTATTAATAATTAAGAGTTAGTAAATTTAATTATGTCTTTTTTTTTTTTTTTTTTTTTTTTTTTGTTATTGACTTATCATGTATTATTATCATATAAATGTATCAGAATTATATGTCATTCTTTACAAATTTTTTTAGGCGTCGACGCCCTTAATATGTTCATATAAATTTACATTTGTACTTAAACGCTAAAGCTACCTTAATAAGTTGTTACCAAGGAGACCGCCCAATAACGAAGAGCTGCACCCCACTTTATTATTAAAAACTTAGTTCTACTTAATATTATGTCAAACTTTATTAATATATAATTAAAAGTTATTAAATACATTAAATACTATGTATTGTGTATTGTATATGGCGCATACAAAATATATAATACATTATGTTTCAATACATTTAACCCTTATTTCACATTTCTAACACATTCCCCACTTAATATATATTATTTATAATAAAAAACGTTTTTTATAGTTTTCAATATAAATAATAAAATGGTTTATAATAAACTTTATTTAATAAAGAAAATAAAAAAAATTTTTTTTTTTAATAATTACTTGAGAATTTTAAAAAATTTGGAAAATTATTATCCTATTTATATATTTCGTGGCTTGATATTAATACAGATAAAAATATTTAATACAATGAAAATTGATATAACTTTGCCTATTTATAATTTTTTTTAAAAAAAAAAAAAAAAAAAAAAAAAAAAGAAATACAATATAGCTTTAATAATCAAAAATTGGATTTATACTTTTATTATCAAATAAAGGTAATAATAATAATGAATATATTAACATTAATATATTCGTTATTTTCAAGACTTATTTAATCAAAGATATTTAAAAGATTGTTTAAATTATCTCAATAAAAAAAATGTTTTTTTTTGTTTTTTGTTGTATTTTTAACCATATATATTATACGTATAATTATTTATAAATTATAAAAAAAAAAAAAAGAATGAATGAATTAGAACTTATCAACCTTGAGTCATATTAAAAATAATGTTGAAATTAAAAAAAATATATTCATGTTTTATTCCACTAATATTAAATATTTATTAAGGATAAAATGAATAAAAAATAAATGATTAAAAGTATGAAAATAATTAAATAGTTTTAATATAATAAAATAATTTAACATATTTTTTTTTTCCTTTTCTTTTTAACGTATAATAATAATATAATATATATCTTATATTATTTCAAATTAGTTTATTATGACTCATATCGTTGAGAATTATTATTATTTATAATATATATTGTTTTTTTTTACTATTATTATTATTTATGTATTTATTATTATTATTTTTTATTTCCCTTTTTCTATAGCATTATTATTGAGAATATAAATATTAATTTAACCAATAAAAAATTAAATAATAAATTAAATAATTTCTTTCTTTTTTTTTTTTTTTTTTTTTTTTTTTTTTTTTTTTTTTTAATTATATAAATTTGTTATTTAATGATTAAAACTTTATTTTTATTTTTTATTTTTTATTTTTTATTTTATTTATTATTAAATAATTTCTCTTTTTTTTATTTTTATTTTTATTTTATTTTATTTTATTTTATTTTATTTTATTTTATTTTTTTTACTTATTTATTTATTATATATTATTATTAATTATTATAATTTTATTTTTTATTTTTTTATAAACTATTTTTATTTTTTTTTATTTATTTTTCATTTATTTTATTTTACTTTTTTTTTTTTTTTTGCATTTTTTATTGTTTGTTTTTATTTTTTTTAATAATTAGTTTTTTAAAAAAAAATATAAAACAAACTTATTATTTTTAATATTTTTATTAAAATATTAAATAATTATATATATTACATTGATATAATACTACTATTATACTACTATTATACTACTATTATATTACTACCTTTTTTTTTTTTCAATTTTTAGAGAATTTTATAAACATTTATTATTATTAAATATTATTAATAAATAATAAAAAAAATAACAATTTCTTTCTTTTTTTTTTTTTTTTTTTATCTTTTTTTTTTTTAATTTTTACTAAGAAAAATATAATAAAAAAAAAAATAAAAGAATAGAATATAAATAAAAAAGTAATACCAAATAAAAAAATTTTTATATACTTTATAATTTCTTATTCTATTCCTTCATAAACTCAAATTTATTTATTTTTTAATAATTTTTTTTTTTTCTTCTTATAAATAAATAATCATTAAAAAATAAATGATATTAGAGTAATAGTCAAAAATTATAATATTTTGTTTTTAATTTATAATAATATATAATATATTATATATAATATAAATTTTAACATAAATATATATACAAATAAATATTTATATATAATATTATTAATTTTTTTATTATGGATACTCTTTATCATTATCAAAATGATAAAATATTAATCTTTTTACCTTTTATAATTAATTATTCATTGATTAATTATTAATTTTTTTTTTTTCTTTTTCTTTTTTTAAAAAAAAAAAAAAAGATTTAATAATAATTAATAATATTATGAAACATAAAAGCAGAAAAAAAATATATATATATTATAATATATAATTTACAAGTACAATAAAATAAATAAAGATTAATCAATAATCTTTATTTATATGTCCTCAAAATAAATATCATATATACATATATATATATTTAATTTTTTTTTTTTTTAATTATTAATAAATAATTATAATTATTTTAATTATTTTTTTTTTCAATTCTTATTGTTTAATCGGCTTCTTTTTTTCATTATTATTATTATTATTATTATTATTAATTTTTATAATTCTTTTTTTTTTTTTTTTTTTTTTTTTATGGTGTTGAAAAAATACTCCTATCATCATTTTTTCTGTTTTGAAGTGGAAAAGAAGCTACTGAATCTTCATTTGGTATAACTGATCCCACTGATGGTTGATAAATTGTTGTATTTTCATTGTTACTACTACTTATAAACATTTCAGAAAGAATTGTTGAATTATTAATATAACTGAAATTTCTACTTTCTAATGGATTTAATCTTAAAGCTGGAAAAGTAACAAGATTTGGATTAGGTCTTCTATCTTCCAGAATTTGTCTTCCTAAGTTTTTAATAGTTTTATTTTCACTACTTGTTTTTATTAATCTTACAGAAAGAACCATAACACATCCAATGAGTAAAAAAACTACACCAAATAAAATATTACTAATAAATAGAATAAAAATATTAAAAATATTAATTAAATTATATTTTCTTTTTTTTTTTTTTTTTTATTTTTATTTTTATTTTTATTTTTATTTTTATTTTTATTTTTATTTTTATTTTTATTTTTATTTTTATTTTTATTTTTATTTTTATATTAATAGATTAATATATATATCTAAAGTAATATATATAAATTGTGATATTTAAAATTTAAAACTTACTTTTTAAAATTTTTACCATTGGCATCTTTTTCTATATATTATTTTATTGATAATAAAAAAAAAAAAAAAAAAAAGAAATAAAAAATTCATATTAATTAATTATAATAATGTATTAAAAGATATTATTATTTACTTATTCTAAATTTTATAATATTAATAATATTTTTAATTACCTTTAGGATTAACTTTTGAATCAGTTTTAACATTATCAAATTCATCTATCGATTCTGTTACTTTTTAGAGTTAATATATAAAAAAATAATAAATAAATAAATAAATATAAAGTCATAAAGTAATAAAATTAAATATTAATTATGTATTATAATATTTTAATAAGAAAAATAAAATCTATATACATTATAATAAAAACTATATAAAGATATTATTATCTATATAATAAAGCATGAAAATTATGTATATAATTATTATCTTTATAATAAAGCATGAAAATTATGTATATATAATTATTATATATATAATTATATAGTATGGTTAATAACAAATAAATATTTACCTGTTTGATTATTATTAATTTTCACTGGTTCTTCTACAGTTTTATTGACTGGCATATCTTCCAATTTAAGTTTATTATCATTTAAATTTGATGGACTATTATCATTACTCTTGGTATTATTATCTTTATTATTTGTGTTATTATTATTATTATTATTATTATTACCATTATTACTGTTATTACCATTATTACCATTATTACTATTATTATTATTACCATTGTTACCGTTGTTATCCTTTTTAGAATTATTAGAATTATTAGAATTATTAGAATTATAATTTACAGCAGAAGTACTTGCTTTATCTTTTTTTGAATCCGTATTAGGATTATTCATTAATTTAAAAAAAGGTTCCGTTTGTATTTGTGAATTTCCATAATTCCAATTTAAAAAATAATTATCAACTTTTTCATAAGAGTTATCAAGTTTACTAGGTAATTTAAGATACCCTCTACTTGTATTTTGACATTGTAATTTAGTATTACCATATTTGTTTTGATTTTGACCTATTAATGTTACTACTGTACCAGATTGACATTTAACATTACTTGGAAAAGTGATATCTATTCTTTCATTTAAATGGTAGTCTTTCTTTTGTATTCTTAATTTTAGTATTTCTCCATTTACATTTATAAGTTGTAGAATTAATAATAAAAATGTGAAAAACTTTGAGGAAAAAACTTTTGACATCATTTTAAATTATTATTATTTTTTTGTGATAAAGAAAAAAACTAAAAATTTAAGAAAAAAAAAAGAGAGATAGAGAGAGAGAGAGAGAGTGAGAGGGAAGATAAAAATCAAAAAAAAAAAAAAAAAAGGTATATATTTATATATAGAAAAGTGTTAAAATAATAAGATATTCGTTTACTAGTGTATATAAAAAATAACGTAATATATATAGTTGTTGATTTTACGTTATATGTTATTCTTTTTTAATGTTTTTTTCTTTTTTTTTTCTTTTAATAATTATTATATCAGAAAAAAAAAATCTATATTTATATATATATATATATATAATTAAATATTTTATTTATTTTTTATTATATATATATATTTGGTGGTTATAATATATATTATATATCTTATATATATTTAATTTTATATTTTAAATGTTTATAACACTTTTATAATAAAATATTAAATTGTACATATATTATAATAACTTTTTAATATTCTATTATTAAATAATTATTACAACTTTTTGTTTGTTTGTTTGTTTGTTTGTTTGTTTGTTGTTTGTTTTTATTTAATGATTAATTAATAAGTATTATATGTTATTTAATATTTAATAGTATTATGTAATATTATGTAATATTAATATATATATTTTATTTTAATTTATCAAAAGAGTTTTTTTTTTTATTTTTTAAAAAAAAAAAGTTATAATATTTATGGATATAATAAAGAAAAGAAAAAGAAGGGGGAAACTATTATTATAATTAAAAAAAAGACTTTACTTTTCTTTATATTTTATTAACAGTATAAGTTAATAAAAATTAATACTAATAATATAATAATAATTTTCTTTTTAAATATTTTTAATTTTCTTTATTACACTTTTATGTTATAAAATTGATAAAAAATGAATGTTATTATTGTTTTTTATGTGTATGTATGTATGTATGTTTGAATATTTAATTCAATGAAACTAAAACAAAATATATATTAGGTAAGTAAAACAAAAATTAATAATATTATTATTAAATTGTTTATTTTAAATAAAGCAAAAATTCTTAAATCAATGTAATATAAATGCTTTTTTTTTTTTTTTCTTTTTTTTTGTTATTGTTGTTCTTTTTTCTTTTTTTTTTTTATTAATTTCTTACTTATTTATAGTTGTTGTTATTATTATTATTGTTATTGTTTAATTTGTTATTATATTAATAAATATCATAACGTTTAAATATAAAAAAAAATATTAAACATAATATTATTTTTTTTTTATATTTTTTTAACAAAAATAAATAACAACTAACAATACTTCTTTTATTTTTTATATTTTTTTTTTATTTTAAAAAATAAAAAGAAAAAAAAAATTGAAAAAATTAAACAAAAACTAAAGAAAAAAAAAAAAAAACAATGAAATAAATATGAAACAAAATAAAAAGAAAATCTTTTAAAAAAGTAATATTAAATAACTTTAAATAATAATAAAAATAATCATTGCAGTATTTTAATAGGAATTTCTTTTAATTATTTTAACATCAATCATTATAACTATATGTATCATATATATTAATTAATTAAAAAAATTTTTTTTTCCTACTATTCAAATTAAATTAATATAATAATTAAAGTTTGAAAAAATAAAAAAAATTTTTTAATTAAAAAAAAAAAAAATAAAAAAAGAAAAAATTATTGAGAAATGGGAATATATGAAAATAATAAAAATGGATTAAAAAACATAATATAAAACTTATATAATAAAATTATATGTACATTTTCAATTAAAAAAAAAAAAAAAAAAAAAAAGAATGGAAAAAAAAAGTAGCAAATATTATCTATATTATTATATTATTTTTTAATTATTATTACTATTATTGTTATTATTGTTATTGATTAATAATTAATTATAATTTATTAATTTATTAATTTATATAAATTCTTTAAAAAAAATAAAAAAAAAAAAAACTATTTATTATTTTATTAATTAATTAATTTATATATTTATTTAGTTTGTTAGTAATTTAATTATTTATTGATGATTTTATTTATATATTTATCTAGTTGTTTATTTATTTATTTATTTATTTACCTATAAAAGAATAGTATTCTCTTATTAATTAAAGTAATCTCTTATTAATTAATAAAACCCACAACATTCTTTTACTATTATTATTATTATATTATTATTTATACTTTTTATAGTATTCATAAAAGTAATTAATTTATTTTGTATTTTATTATTGTCGTTTTATTTAATTTTTTTTGTTTTATTTTTTTTTTCTGTTTACTAATAATGTTTTTTTTTTATGTTTAATGATTTAACATATTTGTTAAAAAAAAAAATTATTAAAAAGTTTGTTTATAGTAAATCCACTTAACTTAATTTTCAATATTAAAAAATCTCATGAACTCTTTTATTCATTTATTCATTTACTTATTTATTTATTTACTTATTTACTTATTTACTAATTTACTTATTTATTTAAATTATCATAAGTATTATGAAATAAAGTAAATAATAAAAATGAAAAAAAAAAAAAAAAAACTTTATCATATTTACTTTTTATTTTTCATAATATTTCATGGTACACTTTATATGGTAATTTACATCATAAA
The DNA here is from genome assembly GCA_002104895.1 of Anaeromyces robustus. Lineage (NCBI taxonomy): Eukaryota > Fungi > Neocallimastigomycota > Neocallimastigomycetes > Neocallimastigales > Neocallimastigaceae > Anaeromyces > Anaeromyces robustus. The sequence continues at coordinate 8,289 of MCFG01000621.1, read as the reverse complement.
AATAAAAAAAATTACCATGAGTACCATGATTTTATAATTAATAATAAATAATAAAATAATGAATCATTATAAAAGAAAGTTTTTTTTTTTTAATTTTTTTTATTGAAAACTTCGGATAAAAATAAATTAAAATTATAATTTTATTATAAATTAAAGTTTTATATCAATTAAATTTTTAATAAATAATGTTTTAGTATAAATTAAAATTAAAAACATTTAGAGTATAGGTTTAAATTAAAAAAATAAAAAATTTATAATTATTGACTTTTTAAATTTACCCATAATTGTTCAAACAATTAAAAATAAATAATAATGAATAATAATAAATGTGTACATAACTGATACATTATTAATTTATATAATAAATAAAAAAAAAATTAATACAGTCCTATTTTATTAATTACATTACATTATTATAAATAATAAAAAAAAAATTAATTTAATTTATTTTTATATTACTTGTTTTATATTATAAGAAAAAGAAAAAATATAAATATATAATTATTATAAATATTATAAATATTATAAATAAATTAATTACTTTGAAATTTATTAATTACAAGAAATACTTAGTTTTTTTAAGCAATAAAAAAAATATTATTATTATTTTTTATTGTTTAAAAAAACTAATTTTTTATTATTATTATTATTATATTATTTTTTATTGTTAAAAAAACTAATAAAAAAAATAAAAATTGAAATTTAAAAAAAATAAAAGGAATATACTTAAAACAATAAATTATGTTGATTGACAATAATTTATAAAAAAGAAAAAAAAAAAATTTAAAATTGTTTTATCTTTTTTACTTTTTTTTTTAATTTACAGTTTTAAACAAATTTTCTTTTAAAAAATTAAAAAGTTTATTTACCATTTTTTTATTATAAAAAAAAAAAAAAAGGTTAAAATGTAAAATTATTTTATGTTATGTATTAATAAAAAAAAAAAAAACATTTTTATAACATTTTTATACATAATTATACATAATTATATATAATTATATATAATTATATATTTACTAATTCAATATAATAATTATTGTTACATAATATAATATGATCCCTACAATTCTATTAATTTTCTATTAATTTTTTTTTTCTTTAATTTATAAATATGAAATTTATGAATTTACAAAATAAAACAAAAAAAAGTAAATGAATTAGAAGAATATTCTATTTTATATTTTTTTTTTAAAAAAAAGAAAAAAAAAATAAATAAATATAAATAAATAAAAATAAAAAACATAACAAAATTAAAGTAAAAAGAAAAAAGAAAAACATAATTTTAAGATATTAATAATAATAATGATGATAATAATTTAAATATAAATAAACAATTTTTATAGTTATATATTTAAATAAAAAAAAAAAAAAGATTTATAGAAATAAAATTTAAAACAAAAAAACAAAAACAAAAAACAAAAAACAAAAAAATAAAAACAAAAACAACAAAATCAATAAAAATATTTATATATATAATAATTAACATTAATTAAATTGTCTTTAACAATAATAATAAAAAAAAAGGTCTTTTTTTTTGTTTTTTGTTTTTTTTTTTTTTTTTTTTTTTTTTAATTAATATTTTATAATATATAAACATTTATTAAAGTTAAATTAACTAAAAATTAAAAATATAAAACTAAAATGGAATAAAACATAAAACATATAAATAAAAACTAAAATTAAATAATAAAAAAATAAAAAAAAAGATATGTATATATATATATATATATATATAATAAATTACATTTGAATTATATATTTTTGAAAAGTATAAAATATTATAAAGTATATAGAGTAGATTAATAATTTTCTATAAATAATAATAATAATTAATGCTATGTTGTAACTGTTTTTTTTTTTTTTTTTTTTTTTTTTAATATTGTAATTTAATTGTTTAGTTTAGTAAATTTTTGTAAAATGGTGAAATTTGTTAAATGAATATTTTTTTTTTTTTTCTAAAAAGAAAAAAAAAATAAAAATAAAAATAAAAAAAAAAAAATAAAAATAAATATAAATATAAATTTAAATATAAAATGTATATAAATTAAATTAATAACCATTATTTTTTGAACTGGTTATAACTGATTTATTATAAGTTGAGGATAAAGATGACGGTATTGAAGATGAAGGAGCTGAAGCTGGGGTATGAACATTATTAATATTATTATTATTATTATTAATAGTAGTAGTAGTAGGAGTAGTAGTAGTAGAAGAAGTAATAGTAGTAGTAGTGTTAATATTAATGTTAGTATTATTAGTAGCAGTAGTAGCAGTAGTAGTAGCAGCAGCAGCAGTAGTAGTAGTAGTATTTGCATTTAAATAAGATGGTTGTGATGTTTTATTCCCTGAAAGTAAATTTGATGAAGAATTTGATTTAGATAATGATGAATTAATACCATTATTATTATTATTATTGTTGTTGTTGTTGTTATTGTTATTGCTATTGTTATTATTATTATTATTACTGTTATTATTGTTATTGTTATTATTACTGTTATTATTGTTATTATTATTACTGTTATTATTATTATTATTATTATTATTATTATTATTATTATTATTATTTAAGGAATTAGAGGAAGAAAGGGTGGTAGATGAGGAATTATTTTGTGTTTTAATAGACTTAATATTTTGAATTAAACCTTGGTTAGAAAAATTTGCCATTTCTGCTCTTACGGCTGCATCTATACGATTTTTACTATTATTAAGTTTTCTAAATTCATATTTTTTTAAATTATTTCGAATCATAAATAAAAGTTCTTCTGCTTTTTCTGGTGCAAGTAACGCTTTATTATTATTATTCAAAATATTTAATGGACTCAAAGGATTCATCATATTTATAGAATTCATTGGGTTCATGGGGTTCATGGGGTTCATTGGATTCATTGAATTCATTGGATTCATTGAATTCATTGGATTCATTGGATTCATTGGATTCATAGAATTAACTGGATTCATAGAATTCACAGAATTCATTGGGTTCATTGGATTCATTGGGTTCATTGGATTCATGGGGTTCATTGAATTTATAGAATTAACGTTATTTGATGGATTCATTGGATTCATTGGATTCATTGGATTCATGGAATTCATGGATTTATTTGGACTATTAGTATTTGAATTATTACCTACATTTGGATAAGGAATCATAGTATGGAAATTAAAGGTTTGCATAATATATCTTATAGCTTCTCTAATATCAAAATATTTTTTCTTTTGAAGTTTAGCTTCACGTCGTCTATCCTCTAATTTTAATCTTAATTCATTACCAATTGCTGTTTCAATTTGAATATCATTTCTACATTTAACTAATACTACCTCTAAATCTCTTATTTTTTGTTCAATTTTCTTTTCTGGTAAACTATCTGCAGCTGATAGATAAGACTCTATTGGTGATGCAGTATAATTAATAGTAGGGTTTCCAGCTTTTTAAAATAAATAAATAAAAAGTTAATAAAATAAATATTATAATAATAAAATAAATAAATAAAAAGTTAATAAATAAATATTATAATAATAAAATAAATAAATAAAAAGTTAATAAATAATATAATAATAATAAAATAAATAAATAAAAAGTTAATAAAATAAATATTATAATATATTATAATATATTGTAATATTTATTAATTTCATAAAAAAAAATTAAATAATTTAATATGCTAAAAAAGAGTAACATATTCTTTTTTAGTTTTTTTTTAACATACTCTGTATAAATTGTTCCATTGATTTTATTTCTTGTTTTTTATCTTTTAATATTTTTATTAAGAAATCTACTTGTGATTTAGACAATGGTTCATCCCTATAATAAAATTATTAAAAAAAAAAAAGAAAAAAAAATTTTTTTAATTAATAATATTGTAAATATACTAAATATATTATTGCTATTATTATTAAAATTACTTTTTAATTATTGTTCCTAAAAAGTTTTTAATTTCAGACTGTTCTTCAGTAGGAAATTCACCCTTTATTTTTTTTATTTTGATTAGAAAAAAAATTATATTTATATAATTGAAATTATATAAATTAACACAAGTAAATATATATAAAAGATTAATATTAATAATTTTATTATATATATTAAAATTACAAAAACAAAACAAATAATTAAATAATTAAATAAACAATAAAACTAAAAAAAAAAAAAAAAAACGTAATATTATATAAAATAAAATTATAAAAAAAAATAATATAATTACTTCTTCTAATTTTATTTTCTTTCCTGGACTACTAGTATTGGTATCTTTAGTCTTATCTTTATTATTAAAAGAAGTTGGAGTTAATGTATGCAGTGAATCTTTATCATTTGGTTCTTTTATTGATCGTTTTCTTTTATTATTATTATTATTATTATTATTATTATTTTCATCTTGAGATTTCAATGAATTATTATTTGAATTATTTTTTTTTAATTCACTAGAAGAATCATTATCTCCTTTAGTATCTATTATGTTTTAATATAAATTAAATTATTAATAAATAATTAATAATATATAATATTAATTTATTATTAATAAATTTTATCATTATTGTTTACTTTTATAAGAATAATTTTAAATATTATTCATGATATACATATAACATATATATCTTATTACCTTCACTATTTTTTTCGGATTTTGATGTTTCTTCATTATTATTATTATTATTATTATTATTATTATTATTATTATTATTATTATTATTATTATTACTATTATTTGAATCATTAGTTTGTTGAACTTTTTTTCGTTTATTTCTTTTATTTCCATTATTCTCCATATGATGTTTACAAGTCAATTTTTGTTTCCAGAATAAACTTGCTGAAAAATCGTAATTTAATGCACATGTGACATGTATATAACTTTAATAATATATAATAAATATTATTATAAGAAAAGATGAAATAAAAGAAGAAATAATTATTATTATATCAATTACGTTTCTCTCTTTTTTTACTAATAATATAAAAACATTATTATTATTAATGTTTATATATATATATAATATAATAAATTATTTACTTTTCACACTGAGATGGAATTTTGGACGAACAACGAATAGTAAATCCTTCTTTTGAATTACATATACTACAAACATGTTCTCCTGCTTTACAATTGTCTATATTATAACCTTTTTCTTTTGTATATTTATCAATATTTGGATTCCAAGAAGCACATTCAACATGTATATATTCTTCTGGTCTATTTGTACGTCGAAAAGCTCCATTTTTTTTTGGGCAACATACAATTTTCTTTTAATAAATAAAAATACATTAAAATATATATTTTAAATTAAGTTAATTCAATTGAATAATAAATATTACTATTATATAATATTTTATATTATTATAATATTTACAGTTTTATAAATTTTTAACATGATCTGCACATCTACAATTTATATATAGACAAAAAAAAAAATATATATATATATATATAATAAAATAATATATATATTAATTATTAAAACATTATAATATATATAATACATAATATAATATAAAATTTACTAAAATTTACTATATTTACCTATCACAAAACCATGATTCTTTTCCTGGTGGAATTACATTTATGCCATAACATTCTATTATTTTATATATGTATATATAAAATTAAATATATAATTTATAAATTATTATGATTAATATAATTTTACATATATATTTAAAGAAAAATTAAAAAACTCACTTTGATGTACGGGTATATCACAGCCTTTATAAAGAAATTTTATATATAATATATACATACAAGTATTTTTATTAATTCATATGTTTTATCCATTGACAATATAATGATTTTTCTTTTTATTTTATTTTTTTTTTTTTTTTTGAAAATAAAATATTTTAAATTACTCTAAAAATTATAATTATTTATACCTTTTCCGTCACATAATACTATTTGATTTTTCTTTGTTGAATAACCATTATTACATATAATACAGACCGTCTATTCAAATAAATACATTAATTTATTATAAAATTAATTATAGAATTAATATGTTCAGTCCTCAATTTGATAACTTTTATATTAATGAAAATTATATATTTTTTATAATTGATGTGTACCTCATCTGATTCATCACTTGAATAATCTATAACAGCTTTTCTTGACATTTTATATCTTATATCCGTTCTATAATAATATTATTATACTATTTAATCTACTATATCCTTTTTGTTTCTTGTTCTTTGTAATTTTTTTTTTTTTTATTTTCCTTTCTTATATATATTCTTTAATTATTAAATGGGATTTTAAACGAAGGAAAAATTAAAAAAAAAAAAAAAAAAAAAAAAAAGAAAAAAAACTAACGCATTTCTATGATATTTAACGTATATTATATATATTTACAAAATATATATATTTATGTTTTGTTATTATTATAATTGAAATTTGAAATTAATAAATTAATATAGAGATAGAAAAATATTTTTTATTTTTTAATAAAATGAAAAAAAAAAATAAAATTTTAAAATTTTATATGATTATGATTATAATAATACAAAAATATATGAATTATGATATTAAATTATGCTTAAAATAATATTTTTTATATAAATATATTATTAATTCTTTTAAATTATAACGGTGATAATTATATTATTGTCGATAATGTTTTAATAACAAAAAAAAAAAATTTATTTTTATAATATATTAAATATTAAAACATTAATAAATGTAATAATAAATGTAACAATTATATTGAAAAAAAAATATACATTATTATTTTTCTTAGATGATATTTAAAGAAAAAATAAAATTTTTATTTCTTATTTTATTTCCTTCTCTTTTTTTATTTCTTATAATTTAGTTTATCATCATTATTATTACTTATAAATATTATAATTATTGTTATAAATATTATTGTTATTGTTATAGGTATAACAGAAATAGGTAATATTTTTGTTATTATAAATATTTATAATTACAAAAATACTAGTTATAATATAAATATTAAAAATACTAAAATTTTATATACATTTATTATATTGTAATATATTATTATATATTATTATATATATAGTTTTATTGATATTATATATTTATTATATATTATAAAATATGAATTATGTATATATAATATTATTTAATATAAATAATATTACATAATATTTCATTTAATAACTAATTATGATTAACTTATTTATTCATTTATTTATTTATTTATTTATTTATTTATTTATTTATTTATTTATTTATTTATTTATTTATTTATTTATTTATTTATTTATTTATTTATTTATTTATTTATTTATTTATTTATTTATTTATTTATTTATTTATTTATTTATTAATTATTAATTTATTTATTTATTTATTTATTTATTTATTTATTTATTATTATTTTATCTACTATTATTATTTATATATTAATTTTTTTAATTTAATTTACCTTTTTTCATCAACTTGTTTTATTTTCTGGTCTGTTATTATCTATTTATTTATTTATTTGCTTATATTTATTTATTTTTTATTTAATATTTTAATATTTTAATATTTAATCTATTTTAATTTTAAATTATTTAAAAAATTTCTTCTTTTTTAATATAAAAAAAGATTGCAATAATTATTTTAGTTATTTAATAAAAAAAATATTTTTTAATATTGCCTAATTTATTATAATAATACTTTATTTTATTTTTTTTTTTTTTTTTTTTTTTTAATTTTTAAAATTTTAATAATAATATTAAAATAATAAAAAAATTAAAAAATTAAAAAAAAAAAATAAAATAAAATAATGAATAAAAGAAAAAATATTTTATTATTATTTTTAAAGTTTCAATATAAAATAAATATGATTGGTCAATTGATACGTTATTCATACTCATATGTATAAATTTATGTAATTAAAAACCAAATAACCTTTTATAGATAAAAATTTTGGAGAAAGTTTGGTAAAATAAATGAATGAATAATTATTAATTAAATTAATTAAATATAATATATAATAAAAAATAAATTAATAAATAAATATAAATAAAAAAAATTCTAAAAAGAAAATTTAATATACATTGGTCGATCCTCTATGTTTAAATCTTAAGTTTATTCCTGTTAAGGGTTTTTGTAATGGATTAGGGATTAAATTAATACCTACAAGTATATTCCACGATTTACACCTAATTAAAAATTCCAATGCATTTCAAAAAAAAAAAATAAAATAAAATAAAAGCAAAAAATGAGCAGATACTAACTTTGCCTAATTCTAATCTTGGCATTGGTAATTTAAAACTACAGTTAAATGGTATATCATCTCAAAAAAAGGTTTGACTGGTCAATGTGCAACAAAGCTGATAATCAATAGGACAATTTA
>MCFG01000620.1:15000-22534 GCA_002104895.1 Anaeromyces robustus | reverse complement strand
GAATCCACGAACAAAAACATTGCTATTTTCGTTACTATTATAAAAATTTCGTACCATTATGATCTATATTTAATATTGATGAAAAAAATAAAAAAAGTAAAATGAAAGTACTAAACTAAAAAAATCGAGTTAAAAATGTAGACTAGTAATAACTGAATGTAAATTTTTTCTTTTTTTTTTTCTTTTGTTTAAATTTATCAATTGTTTATCTTCTTTACTCTATTATAAAAACACTTGTAGAATATTGATAGTTGTTATAAAAATCTCTTTTTGCGAATGTAAATATATTTGAAATCTTGTAAATTCTTAAATTCATGAAAATTAAAAAAAAGTTAAAGGTGAAGAACTCAAAAATAACTATTCTAAATTCTAATAAAGTATAAGCACATGCTTTTGAGTGAATCAAGCTCATACAATAATTAAAGCAATTACAATGGATTCATACAGTGATAATATACAGAAATACATGAAAGGTAAATTTAAAAGAAAATACAAATAACTCATACATATTATTAGAAAAAAGAACAATTATTGAGGAGACTTCATAAAATGCCCTTAACGTCGCCATGTATCGACAGGCATTTACCCTCTTCTGAGCATTCCAAATGAATGGAAGTACAGGTTCCTCAGAAGAGGTTTAGAAATAGAAAGGATCGATGCAGAAATTCCATTCAGACAGGAAATCACCATCCCAAATTCTATTAAATAATAATTCAAGACATCTAATAGAATCCGGAATAACTGGGTTAGAGGGATTTGTCTGATTATTATTTGATGAATATTCACAAAAAGAAAGCTTTGAAGAATTCAGAAGGATTACCATCAAGGCCTGGAGCTTTGTTGTTTTTCAAAGAAGAAACGGTTTCGTAAATAAGTCATTGATGAAATTTTAGTAAAATTTCATCGAATTAGAGAGAAGAAAAGGAAGGAAAATCAAATATTTAATATGTTTATAGGATTTGTTCACTTTGTTAAAAAAAAAAAAAAACACAAGGACAAATAAAGAAGGAATAATTAAAGTTGTTTTGTCTAAAAGTAAAAATTTCAAAAATTTAAAATTCATCTCACAAATAAAAAAAAAAAAAAAAAACAATACTTATAACTCTTTTTTAATGTTCCTTTTTTTTTTTTTTTATTTTTTTATTTCATTTTTTTTTTATATACTTTATTTATAAAAAAAAAATTATTTTACTTATTTTCACTTTTCTATTAATACTTCCTTAACTCACATTACTTTTGTTTATAATTCTATATATAAATAATTTTATTTTTTTTTTTTTTTTTTTTTTTTTTACTTTTAATTTTTTGTTTTGTAAATTTTTTTTTTTTTTTTTTTTTGTCATTTTTTTTTTTTTATTTATTTCAATAATAATAAGATTATATTATAATAATAAATGAAAAATAAAAAAATTGAAAATTAAAACATTTAAGAAAAAAAAAAAAAAAATTTAAAATAAAATAATATTAATTTCAATATGAAAATGAAAATTCATAATAAAAAAAAATAAAAAAAACATTTTTCTTTACACTTATTTTCATTTTCTTTGATTTTATATTATTTTTATTTTATTTCTTTCCTTTTTTTTTTTTCTTAATCTTTTTCTTTTCTCTTTTCTTTTTTTTTTTTTTCCTTTAATCCTACTATTATTTATATATTATTATATTAGTGTATAAATATACTTCAACAAAAATAAACTATCTATATAAATAATTTATAAATTAATAATTTAGAAAAGTTTTTATATAAATAAGTGCATTAAAAAAAAAAAAAAATTTACCATTGAAATCATTAAATAATATATAAAAGAATAAATTTATATATCTTTTAATATTATCCTTTTTGATTATTTCTATATAAGATTTTAAATTTTAAAAATAAATACTTTTTTTTATTCAATTTAAAATAAATTATTAAATTTTATATTTATTAATTAAATTAAAATTTCATTTAAAAATAACCAAAAAAACTTCAATGGTAAATTTATATAGTAATAAAAAAAAAGGTTAATTAAAAAAATTTTAATATTTTTGTAAATACAATATATTATATTTTTATATCTTATAATTGCACTTTTAAAATAAAATAATAGATTGCCTATCAACATATACTTATGGATATTAAATAGTTCTTATAAATATATATTCGTCGTAAGCAACTATCTACCATTCTTATTTAATAGATATGAAATATTAATTATAGATTAAAATTTTCATCTACAATTTAATTCATTGCAAAAAAAAATTGAAAATAAAAATAAATTTGAAATTTGTATAAAAAATTTTTTCTATAATTCTAAATAATATATAAAAAGTGCTTTCTATCCCTTTTTGATTTCTTTTTAAAGTTACATTAAACAATTATTAGTAATAATAACAATAGTCCTTAGATATAACTTCATTATTAAAATAAAAAAGAATTGATAAATTGATATATTTAAACAACTTCATAAATAAAAATATGTATAAATTACTTTATTCATTTGTTTCTAAAATGAATAATTATGCGAGTTATAGTAAAAATATTTGTTTTTACTTATGCGATTGGTAACGTTGTTTATATTTGTTTTTAACTATATTTAATTGATTTAATTGCTTTCAACAATTTTCTTTTTTAATTCTTCAACCATGTTGTCGTTCATTTCAACAGCAACTTCTTCTGGTTTGTATTGTGGAACTGATTCTGGGTTAAAGTCTTCACCTAAAGAAGTAGATGGGAAAGTACCGAATAATTGGGTAGTCTTGTTGTAACCGTAAGCCCAACCATCTTCATAAATTTCCTTAATCTTAATCTTATCACCAACAGTTAATTTTAATTCATCTGGTAATTCTGGTTCATAGTTGTAAACAACTTCAAATAATTTATCTTCGTCTTCTTTTTCTTCTTCATTTTCTTCCTTCTTACAAGTGGCAGCCCAAACTGGAATAATGTGTTGTTCAGCATTATCATAGAAACCATCCTTTTCAAGTAAATCTTCATGGAATGGTAATAAAACACGCTTCTTACGTTGAGTGTATTTGTAACCTAAGGCACCAATAACACCAAAAGCACCAACAACAGCAACAGAAGCACCAATAATACCACCATTACCCTTTTCATCACCTTCAACACTAGTAACAATAGTTTCATATGAATCTTCTTCAGCATTGTATTCACCTTCTTCTACATTGTAGTAGTTAGTTTCTTCTTTTGGAGTATCAACAGCATTAATATCAACATCATATTCAACTTCACCAAGAGCGTCTGGGTTTTGAACAATTTCTTCAGTTTCATCAATATTAATTTCTTCAGCGGCAACATCTTCACCAGCTTCACCTTCAACAGCAGCTTCTTCACCACCTTCTTCAACATCAATGTCAATATCACCAGCAACAACATTCTTACCAAGATCTGGTTGACCAAGTTCAACATCAACAACATCAGCACCTTCTTCAATTTCAACGGTAACAGTAATAACTTCGACATCATCAACTGGACCAAGTTCTTCATTGTCTACATTATCATTGTTTTCTTCATCCATTGCAACCATATATTTTCCATCATTTGGTGATTCTAAATCAATTGGTTGTTCTTGTTCAACTGGTGGTTCTTCATCAACTGGTTCTTCTTGTTCAACTGGTTCTTCGTCAATTGGTTCAACGTCAACTTCAATTTCATCTTTAAGTTCATCGTCGTTAGTCTTTAATGATTCAGCAATTCTTTGCTTTTCTTTCTCTTCATTATGTACTATAATTTTTTGAATTAAAGAGACAGCATCATAAAGAATTTCTTGATCTTCAAGATCTCTCTTTTCAGCTACATGAGCAGAAGATACACTGAATAAAGCAAGTAAAGCAAAAATAAATAATAAACTTTTTGAATTCATTTTGTAATATTTCTTGTTTTGTAAATTTTATTTTTTTTTTTATTTTTTTGATTTAAAAATTTCGATTACTTTTTTTATTTATTTTTTTTTAATTGAAATAATTTTTATTTAAAGTATATTATTATTGATTTTATTTACAAAAATTTTTGTTTTTATTTTGTTTTCTTTTATTTTCTTATTTGCTTTTTTATTTTTATGTTTTGAATATTTTTTTATAAATAATTTTATTTTATTTATTTATTTAATAATTATATTATATGTTATAAAATAATTTAAACTAATAAAATAAATAATTTAAATTTATTTACAAAACAAAAATAAAAAAAAATTATATTAAATAATTATAAACTTGAATGTGATTATATTTTAAAATAAGAAAAAAAATTGAAAAAAAAAGAAGGAAAAGGTATTATATTTATATATTTATGTTTTAATAATAAAATATACTAATAATAATAAATAAATAAATAAATAAATTAAAAAAATTAAAAAAATTTTTTTATTAAAAAAATTATACTTTTACCTTAATATATTAAACTTTTTAAAGATGGTATTATATGTTACAATAATTCTATTTAAAATAATATAAGAATATTATATTATTATTATATTGATTAATATATGTACTTACAAGTGGCTAAATTAAATTTATTAATTGCAATGTATATTACAAATATAAATAAATAAATAATAATTTTAATAGTATAATATTAAATTAAAATTTTTAATAATATATGATAAAATACATTGTACTATATATTAAGTTTTTATAATATTTCATTATTACTATTATATATGATTAGTATAATATTTTATATAATAAATTAAATATATTTGTTAGAAAAAATTATATATATTACATTTTTATTATGTTATATTACGTGATATATTTACAATATAATAAAATTTAATTGTAAAAAAAAATTTTTTTTTTACTAAATTAAGAAATAATTATTTATTACAATAACTAACTAAGATTCTGTATTATTTTCTAACAAAATTTTACAGATTATTGGTTAAAATTTTATTATATATAATATTAAAATAATAATATACAAATATATAAAAATAAATATATTTGAATTTTATTAGTAATATATTTCAAAATATATTAACAATATATTTGAAATTGATTATATGTTTAAACTATCACCGTCCAATCAATTAGGGGTTCAATATAGTTATAAAATAATAGAATTTATATTAAACTCTATTATAATATAACAAGAATAATAATAAAAAAAAATATAATAAAGTAAATAATTCAATAAACTATAATAAATTCAGTTATTGATATAGACCGTATATTATATATATATTAGAGTAATAATTAATTATTTTATTGTTAATTATTATATTAATTAACAATTTAAATATATTATTACTTATTTATTATAATTTATTATTATACTGAACAGAATATATTGCAATATTATATATTAGTTAATACTATTTAGATATTTATCAAAAACATTTTCCATTTCAAAAGAAAAGTTTTTAATAATAAAATATTAATAATAAAATTATATAATATAATAATATAATAAATATATATTATTAAATAATTAATTAATTAATTATAATATATATATTTATTATTTTAAATTGAAAATGATAATATGATAAAATTTCATTTAATGATTATTCTACTTTTATTAATGATTATTCTAATAAAAAATATTATAAATTTATTATATATTTTGTATATTATTTTTAATATTTTTTTAATATTATTATTATTATTATCTTTATTATTATTTATTAATTATAATTAATTTTTTAACTAACTCTAAAATTACTATATTTATACATTTATGTACATGAACGTATTACAATTATGGAAATTATGATAATTAAAAAAAAAAAAAAAAAAAACTTTAATTTAATAAAATTGTATTTCTAATAAATAGAATTAATCCTTATTATTATTTAATAAATATTTTATAAATAATCAATAATAAAAAATTATATAATAATCTCATGTATTTAATAACTTTGGTGGATGACCCTTACATTTATGGTAATCAATTCCAAAATAAAAAAAAAAAAAAAAATTATATACAAAACAGATCAACATATACAGAAATAAAAAAAAATTATTACAAAAAGGATAAAATGAAAAAGAATTATTTTTAAAAAATAATTACCATATTTATAAATATAAAACACAAAAACCAAAATAAAATTATAATTTTTTTTCTGGTATATTTAGAAAAAGGAAAAAACGATGTTAATCACTAAACTCTAAATCATTATTTCCTTTTTTTTTTATAAAAAAAGTAAATGATAATATTAAAATCTAAATAAGTGATAAAGTTTTTTACTATAACAATTAAATTATTTCTTTTAATAGATAATAGTACTAAATAAATATGAAATCGATTAAAATATGTTTTTTTTTTTTTTTATTTTCTTAATTATTTGTTAGGATTAAAACATTTTTAAAATATTAAGTTTATCATTTAAAATTGATAAATATATAATCAAAAAATAAAATAAAATAAAATAAAATAAATAATAATAATAATAATTATGCAAAGCTAAGAATAAACTATTATATTAAGATTAAAATTTTTAAAAAAACGCCTTAAAATAAGAGCCGTTTTTTTTTTTAATTTTAAAGTTTTTTTACATATAGTTTATTTTTAAATTTATTTTAGTTTAAATTTTATATTATCTTAATTGCTTTTTTATTTTATATAATGTGCTTTTTATTTTTTTATTACATTTAATTTTAAATTATTTTTTCAAATTTTATTACCTTTAATTCTCTTGTAAATTTATCATTTAAGTTGTTACATAACTTTATATTCTTATATTTATTTATTTATTTTATTTTTATATTTTATATTTTATTTATTATTTGAAAAAAAAATATACTTTTCTATATTTTTAATTTTATAAAAATATAAAGTTCATATAAAAAAAAACTATTATTAAAAACTATAATTACTATGTTACAGTTAAATAAATCTTTTACTATCTAATATTAGAAATATTAATTAAAATATTATAAAAAAATAAATATTTTTTTTATTAAATTTTAAATTTCAAAATTTTAAAATTTATTTATTATTTAATTAATATGAATAGATATAATTATACAAATATATTGAAATATATTATATAATATATAATATATCAATTTATTAATTTTAAATTTTAATAAATTTTAATTAAAATTATTATATATTTCATTATATAAAATTAATATAAATATATTTATATATTTTTTCAAATTAATTTTATTTTTTTTTTTTTTATTTTTATTATTTTTAATTCTGTTTGTTTAAAACTCCACCCAATTAAAAGAAATAAATAAAACTAAGAAAATATATATTATTAGTTTTTTTACTAATTTCTTTTAATAAAATAAAATGAATTTTAATTTTATAAACTTTTTAATAAAACCTACAATACTTTTTTCAATATATGGAAATATAAAAATTCTATAAAAAAATATTAAATTAACAACATAATAAAATAATTAATATCTCATGAACTCTTTGTTATTAATTAATTAATTAATAAAAAAAATAATAATTATTATTAATTTTAATTATTATAAATTATATAATTTGGTAAATTTCTTTTACTGTATTCTTTTTTATTTATCTATTTATTTATTTTTATTTTTATTTTTTATTTTCATTTTCATTTTCATTTTTACA